>JAIUZE010069330.1:0-11037 GCA_022085475.1 Heliosperma pusillum
CTATTGACTGTCCTAAGAACTTATGCCTGTTTGTAGACGTATTGGTCTTTCATGTTTGTATGATTCTATGATTTCTAGAAGGTGAGATGCAAGCCGGCTAGGATTGATAGAGTTTGGATTACCGATTGTTAACTGATTCACATGATTACGTGTTGATTAGGGTTTGAGTGTATCAGGGCCATGTTACTTGGTAACCGCTGCGCCAGCATACCAGCTTCCCTACCTCGAGTTATATTTTATTACCGTATTCACATGATAGCTTTCATATGCTAGGTTACATGTTAGTTAACTGTTTCATAACATGAAAAGCATATCATATATGTTAAGGTTTTGTATTTTCTATATACATTGCTTTTATGTTTTTCATGTTTTTCATTAAACTCGACATTTCGTGGCTGGGAGAACTCGGAGTTACTCCCCACTGCCTGTGGCTTCCGTGTTTATATTTAATGCGGTCGAACAGGTGGTGATGCATATTTTGGGGTACATGACGAGCTAGCGAGCGAAGTCTTTACCTTGGACCTATATTCGGTTCATAGTTTGTATATTATTATATACACTTTTATTTCCGTATTTATACGGGAGATATGTCTCCCGTCTTGTATATTTCTTTTGTAGAATTTTATTCCGTATTGTAACGAACCTTTTTATTATGTAATGACACCTTCGTATTGTATTCGTATCTTTTATGTATTTAAAATATTTTTTTTCTTTCCGCAAATTTGAGGGTGTCACATTACCTTTACCTTCAAGAAGTTTTGCTTGGATAGACTTGTAGGTAAGATCATCAACTTGGCTTTCGCGGATTTCACGGAGAAACACAGGTTCGGCAATCATAGCACCAACATGAACAAATCCACGCTCTACGAATTCCAAACTCAACCTTCGAAACTCGCCACAAAGATCAACAGGTAATACATGCATAGCATTCAAAGCATGAGAAGCTTTCCTACTAAGAGCATCTGCAACAACATTTGCCTTCCCTTCATGATACAATAACTCAAAATCATAATCGTTCACCAATTCCAACCATCTTCTTTGCTTCATATTCAACTCTTTTTGAGTAAATATGTACTTTAAACTCTTGTGATCGGTGAAGATACGACAATGAACTCCAATTAAATAATGTCTCCACACTTTCAAAGCATGAACAACAGCGGCCAATTCCAGATCATGAGTAGGATAGTTCACTTCATGAACTCTCAACTGCCTTGAAGCATAAGCCACCACCTTCCTATTTTGCATAAGGACACAACCTAATCCCATTTTAGAAGCATCACAGTAGACATCAAAGTCTACTCCATCTTCGGGCAAAGTCAACACCGGAGCGGTAGTCAACCTCTTCTTTAACTCTTGAAACGCTGCTTCACAAGCTTCGTTCCATAGGAATTTGGTTTCCTTCTTCAACAACTGAGTCATCGGTCTAGCAAGCTTAGAGAAATCTTTGACAAACCTTCGATAATAACCAGCTAAACCAAGGAAACTTTGAATCTCTCTAATATCAGATGGACTCTTCCAATCAACAACGGCCTCAATTTTAGAAGGATCCACCATTACACCTTCTTTCGAAATCACATGCCCAAGAAAGGACACTTTAGGTAACGAAAATTCACATTTAGAGAACTTAGCATACCACTTCTGACGACGTAGAACACCCAAAATAATCCTCAAGTGAATAGCATGCTCTTCTTCGGACTTGGAGAAAATAAGAATATCATCAATGAATACCACCACACACTTATCAAGATACTCACTAAACGTGCGGTTTATTTGATCCATAAAGATAGCGGGAGCATTCGTCAATCCAAATGGCATTACTTTAAACTCATAATGGTCATACCTCGTACTAAAAGCGGTCTTTGGAATATCAACATCTCTAACCGGAATTTGATGATAACCGGATCTCAAATCGATCTTTGAAAAAGTAGAAGCACCCTTTAATTGATCAAATAAATCTTCAATTCTCGGTAAAGGATACCTATTCTTGATTGTAATCCGATTCAATTCACGATAATCAATACACAACCTCATAGAACCATCTTTCTTCTTCACAAAAAGAACGGGAGCAC
This sequence comes from Heliosperma pusillum, assembly GCA_022085475.1. Lineage (NCBI taxonomy): Eukaryota > Viridiplantae > Streptophyta > Magnoliopsida > Caryophyllales > Caryophyllaceae > Heliosperma > Heliosperma pusillum. The sequence goes on from JAIUZE010069330.1 coordinate 2,070, forward strand.
CCCAAGGAGAGGCACTTGGTCTAATAAAACCCTTTTCAATCATATCATCCAACTGCTTTCTTAATTCTTTCAATTCAAACGGAGCCATACGATAAGGAGCTTTGGCAATTGGACCAGAACCAGGATTAAGATCAATAGAGAATTCAACATCACCCTCGGGAGGAATCCTGGGCAAATCTTCGGGGAATACATCAACGAATTCTCGAACAATAGGCACATCTTCAATACTTGGCAAAGAGGTATTTGAAGAAGTCACAACACACAAGAATGCTTGGCGACCTTTTCTAACCATACTTACCAACTTCATAGCGGATATTAAAGACACACCTTTACGGGGATGAGATCCCTTATAGGTTATTCTAACACCTAAAGGACTCTTTAAGAAAACCTTCTGATCACGACACTCGAACCTAGCATGATACATAGCTAGCCAATCAATACCTAAGATTATATCAAACTCTCCTAAAGGAAACTTAAGGAGATTAGCGGGAAAGATAGAACCCGAAATAGTTATTGGCACATTTGGATAAAGGGTAGAACAAGAGATAATATCTCCGGAAGGTAAGGATATGGGAGTATCCTCACTAGATGTCGGTTTGATTAATAATTTATTAGCATAGGTTGATGACACAAAAGACATTGAAGCACCAGTATCAAATAAAATAAGACACGGTTGCTCTAAGATTGAGAACATACCCGTAATAATCTCGGGATGAGCATCGGCCTCAGCGCGGCTCATGACAAAGATTGAACCCTTAGGTTTAGGAGGAGGGGGCAACTTCCGATCAGGCCAATCCTCGTAACGATGACCACCCTTTTGACAGAAGTAGCAAATGTAGGGTCGGTTGGTACAAGACACACCGGGATGGTATGGTTGCCTACAAACGTTACATTGACGACCTTGAGATTGAGCTCGAGATGTATAAGGCCTATGAGCCACATTTGAAGTAGCTCTAGGAATAAAATGAGCAGGATTCCTCGTATAGGCATTGGAAGAAGGATTAAACCTCTTCTTGTTAGCATAGGAATTAGAAGGAGACGGAAAAAACGGCCTCTTCCCAAAAGCATTAGGCCTAGAAGCATAAGAAGGAGAGGGATTATTCATTGAAGCTTCATCTCTAATAGCCTTCATTGAATTCTCAGCCCACAAGGCATCATCATAAAGGTCTCCAAAGGACGCAGTACCCCTTCTCACTTTACTTTGAAGAGCGGCATTCAACTTGTTACGATAATAGAATGCGCGGTCTTCATCATCATGGATAAGCCTCGGCGCAAAATGAGCGAGCTTATTAAACTCCGTAGTAAACTCTTGAGCTGATAGGTTGCCTTGTTTAAAATCGATGAACTCTTTAAGCCTTTGCTGTTTAAGCTCTTTAGGATAAAATCTACCCTCCACAAGAGCTTTAAAGCAAGCCCAGTTAAAGTCCTCTTCAAGAGTTGCGGTGGCACTTGTGATAGCCCACCAGTTGTCGGCTTCCCTCACCGGAAAGTGCTTTGCAATCCTCACCTTGTCCTCTTCTCGGACTTGGTAAAGATCAAACTGCTTCTCCATCTCACGGAACCAATCGGATAGCTCCGTAGGATCAAGTTCTCCACCATAAGGCATGATCTTACTCCTTGCAATTTGTCCGGCTACCCATGTATAGCCACCTTGATGGTTCTCCTCCCTTCTAGGGGGTGTTGGAGTAGGTGTCCTCCACAAAAGTGCGCCACATGATAAATCTTATTAAGGAATATAATTGGGATATTTATTGACTATATATATGATTAGTCAGTTGATTAACGTAAATCAATAACGGTTGGCTGACTAGAGTTTGACGTTATTGTCGTATGACGGCGGTGATCAACTGATCCCTTTCGGTCACACCTAAAGCATGAAATCCAAATAGTAACTAATTATGTGTATATGATACAGTTAATTAGTACATTACATATATTCGATATGTACGAGAGTTAATTATTAGAAATTGAGTTGAGAACTCAAATTCGATTAAACTTATTTTTCAATTATGCGATAATTGACTAATAAATTTATATCTTATTTTTAATACGATTAAATAAGATTTAACTTAGTAATTAATCGTTAAATTACTAAATTAGTTGAGGTTTTGAGATAGAGGTAATTAGTTAATTCTATTTACAAGGAGTTGTAAAATAAATTAACTAAGCATTGTGGGACCCATTATATATTGATATAATGGTAAAATATTACTTAAAATGTTAAGTACATATTATTTATTTAATTGAGTCATATAATTGTTATATGATCAAATTAACACTTAATTATACCAGATAATTAACCATATGATCAATAAGTATTTGTGAGACAAATATCAAAAATCAAAATGGACCTAACTAGGCCAAAATGGCCGGTTGGATTGTAGTTGGAAGGGTGATGATTTTTGTTCTTGTTTTTACTCTTTAGTTACTTATTGAAAGTGACATAACAAGTTGAAAACAATCATCACATATACTACAACACTCCACTCAAATGCATGTGATAAAATTGAACAAAATAAGAGTCCTTTATGGACTAAATATCATCCTGCCAAAGTGGCCTTATAATGAGAAAATGGTTGTTCATTTTTGATCACTTCATTTTGTGCAATTGTCATACTTCTTTCTAAAATCCTTCTTCTCACTAAAACTCTCATATACTAATATTTACTAAGTATTACTAGTGTAGTAATATAGTCATAATATTAGTAATATTATATCTATCTTATTATCTAGTTAATATTAAGGGTAGATTATTTGGTGTCATCTTGGTGCAACTTGAAGGAGGTCTTCTAGTTTGGAGATTTCTTGTGTTCATCCATATTTATAGCTCAAGAACAACAAGAAGGAGTTCTTGTTGTGCCCATCTAATTTCCATATCAATGTGAGGAAATTTCTTCTTTTATATAAATGTCTTTATATTTGCATGCATGTTACATAGATCATTATAAACTAAATTAATAAGTAATTTAGTAAATAATTAGAGGAGTCTAATTAACGTCTATGGACTTTCAATTGGTATCGGAGCTAACTTGTAGCATGCATGTTCATTTTGGACATTTTTGTTAAAGTTATAAGATAACTAATAAATCAAAGATTTTGAGTTAAAATACGATGCTGACGAAATCTTTTGGTGCATGTATACCTACTGACCTCAAAATGTTTGTGGTCAAATTTCGTGGTTTTAGGGATTAATTTGCTATTTGTTTTTATTTTTGGCGTTTAAACCGAGTTAACATGCATTTTATGAGTTAAAAGTTAACTAAAAATAGTTTCATGTTGATTCTGGCCATGAAATTTTAATATGATCTCACATGCATTTCTTACATATTGTATGTAAAATTTCGTGACTTTTACTTATGTATTGCATGTTTATTGATTTTTATACGATAAAAGTTGATAATATGAGATTATAATGTTCATAAAATTGAAACGTCCATTTATGGTCTTGAAAATTTTTTGTACATTTGAAATTATGATTTTGATACTCAAGGTGAAATTTCATAATTTGTTTCACTGTTTCACTATATCTAATGTTTTTTTTTGATAAAACCATTAAATACAAAGCTATTTGTTCATAAAATTAATTTAAATTTTTTGAGCAAATGTTTTTTATTTTTATAGTTCCTGGAATTGTTCCAGAATTTAAAAAATTTTTTGGTTTCAAATTTTATGATGTTTATATTTTATTTTGGTTTTATTTCATAATCGTTATGATTAAACCGTAATATTTAGCAAATGAAATCAAATCGATCTAATTAATAACCAACAAAATTAGTAGTGACTAATTTTGAGTTCTAAAACAGTTTAGTTAATTAGTTTGAATTTAAATGCGATTTAAATGTTGATATTGATTTTTAATGGTTAAAAATCAATAAATCCCGGAAGAAATCGAGCTACAATGAGCATGAATTGAACTTAGGGCGATTTTGGCATGAATTTTGCAGCAATTTATTTTATTTATGATTGAATGAATGAATGTCATTTATTTAATAATTTATGCAAATTTTGTACCTAGTATGGCCTAGTTATTTTTATCGTTATTACCCGTAATGTAAGGGAATAACGGTTTGGTTGTAATTTTATTGCAATCTCGTATCGCCGGTTTGTATAATTTTAATAATTTCATTTCATAGAATAAATGTATAATAGCAATTTGTATATTTGCGTATTTGTAATTATTTTTTTGAAGACCGGTGACTCCCTCAAGACGGTGCCATTTTGGAAGGTGTTCCAAGTGAAGAGGCAAGGGACCAAGGAGTTGGTTTCCGAATTTGTAACTATCTAGTTAATTTTGATTAGCTAGGTGGCCATACTAGGATTTTATTGTTGCTTGATTGCTTGCTTTATTTTCGCTCATGCCAAAACCGTCACACATGCATTTTATTTACAGTTATTGTCAATTCAAAGTTATTCACAATTCACTGACTTAGTTCGCTTATAGGGAGTTAATAACAAAATTGACAAGACCTCTCACATAACTTAAAAAAAAAAAATTGAGATTTAGCCTTAACAATTAGTAACACCTATGAACCCCGTGTTCATTAGGGCTACCACGCTCGTGGGTCCCTTTTTACCTCGGGTAAGTAGGGTGATGCGATCACAAGCCAAAATTGGATTGGACTCAACGAGATAAGCGTTATCTTGGGACTAGGAGATGGATTTAGTTGAAATCCTTCAACCAAGAGTTCTAAGTGTAGAATTAGTCAAGTATTGACTTACCATTTTTAGATAAAGGTAGCATGCGATGACTATTTTTGTCTAAAGATGGGTCTTGGAATCACTTATATAATTTCGTGAGGGGTCATTATATGAGTGACTTGTTTAAAATTGTTTTTTACAAGTAAATTATATATAAGCAATGAATGTTTATTTTCGTTGATATTTATTTTTATTCGCGCAATGACAATTTTTTTCTTCTATGAACTTATAAATCCGTTCAATCATGGAAAAGGTTTCCATTGATTTATACGGTAGTATCTTGATTGCGATCTTCGTTTAAAACACCGTAGCTAAAAACAAAATGAATTTTATCTTTTGATCCTCATGTTCACCGTTGCAAATGTCTCTTATGAAGAGTAAATGAATATGTCACACTTAGTCAAAAGCGTTTTTGAATATTTTGTGACACCTTCTTATAACAATGGTACATCAATTTTTTGCTCCAAAGAAAATATTTGTATTTTGGTATGTCGTCATAATGCTCCTTATCGAGGCTTACCTCAAAAGAGGCCAAATCAGTTGGGACGACTAGGTTAATCGATTTATTTAAAATCGTGAATAACCAAATACCGTAGTCACATCATGAAAGGTTTATCCTTTTGAAGGTAAAACCATGAATGAAATGAAGAATAGTCTTCACAATAATTCTAATATACTTGTCTAAGTAGAGATTCATGAAAGTGAGTGGGAGCACTAAGAATGATGTTTATATTCTTAAATTGTTAAGACACGGTTCAAGAGTAGGTTGGCTCGACTTTGACACAAGGCAAGGGAAAAAGGCACGACTATTTTGAATAGTAAAGTCAAAACCCAAGCTAAGGTTCGAACCCAACTTTTGACGATTCTATTTTACCTGTGAACAACGAGAAAGAATCTCCCACATTTTTCTCTAAAGAGTTAGAATTGGTTTGTAATATTTTCACCCATAATATCTATATGATCGACATTTATTTTGCGAAATGCACTTTTTGGGTATTAGATTCCTATTATCGCTCTCATCAATGTATTTGATACATATAATAATGATTCGTGAGACGACTAGCCATGATTAAATGTCGACCTACAAGGGAAATAGAACTATTGTAGTTTTTATTTCTATAGAGACATATAAAAGTTATAATGTGAACAATCTAGTTTTGGATTTAGAGGTATACTTTAATAAAAGTTATTATGTACACGACCTCTAAATAAGAATATAGTATCAACCTTAGTGTACGACACAAGTGTTTCACTTTTGTGAATAGAACACACTTTGTATCTTTTTAGCTATTACTTGGTCAATGGTTATCCCATACCAATCAAAGGTAATTATATTCTTGACCTAAACTAGTAATTACTTGTCATATAGATTCTAAAGGCTCACAATTGGTGACCCTTATCTAATCTTAATTCTGGATTGTGTAGCACATTAAGAGGCTAGTATTGACAACTATACCTAAACCATCTGATTTTGAATCTTATAGTGCGTGCGAATCTTGTATTCAAGGCAAGATGATTCGTGCCCTTTTTATTTAAAAGGAAATCGAACTAGTAAGTTATTGGCCCTATTACATTAGAATATGTGTGGTCCAATAACAAACACAACCAGAGATGGTTATGACAATTTCACTTTATTTACCAACGATTTAAGTAGATATTATATTTGATTCTACTTAATGAGGTGCTAAGAGAAATCTTTGAAAAGTTCAAAGAGCTTCAATGAGAAGTAGTTAACCACTAGAACATTAGATCAAGGACTTACGACTAAATCGTAACTATTAATATCTAAGTATTGACTTTTATTTTCACCAAAAGTATTGTGAAATGGTTTCACAAGTTAACTTCTCTAACACACATTATTAGATAAGGTGTTGTTGAATTGAGAAACAGAACCTTATACGATATGGTTTTGTATTTGTCAAGTCAAAATGAGCCATTTGACTAACCTTGGGATTTTAATATTTTTGTCTGCTATTTCTTTTCCCACCATATGAAAACACATTTAAAACAGTCTGATTTCATTCCATATACGATATGGGTAGATAGAACAAAGCGTTTGTGACTCGTGACGCTGTCTTTCAATAAAAAAATACGATTATTTCTTGATAAGACAGAGTGGGAGAAAATGTTTCAAGAGCCACAAACTGAGCATATGGCCCGGAAAAAGTTTTCCTCATTGCTTGTTCAGTAGTTGTTTCTTCGGAACCTAGGAAGTTAGGTGGAATTTTATCGCTCCTTTATAGTGATGAATTCTAATATGCGACTTATAAAAGACTGTTTTTAGTCCCAACTTCTTGAAATGGCTGAGAGTCATACGATTCGTACTGGACTCCATGCATGATGGTCAGGTATGTGACCTGGTAAATTTTACTTGAAGAAGTACGACCTCTTCAATGTAAATTGATTTTTAAGATCGAAATTTGCATGGATGAACATTAAAATGTTTTCAAAGATAACTTGGTAGGCAAAGAGTTTTGCACCAACCTTAATTCTTTGATCCATTCGAATATGCTTAGCGATTACGGCATATCATAATAGTATGATGTCAATTGGACCTCAAGAACCACCTTCTCGAATACGATTCTAGAAGAGGTAGTATATATTTTATATTCACCTGTGGGTTAGTAGATCCTAACTATCCTAAGTTAATTTGCAAGCTTAAGAAGATGTCTTAACTAAGCACAAAAGAGTTGGAATTAGTGGGTCAATCATGTCATAAAATATTTCTCGATATCTCGAGGAATTATGTTTATACATGAAGTTAAGTGGAAGTAATATGGTTTTCACCAGTCTTATATGTGGAGACATATTAATCATTTTAGATGATGAAAGATTTTGGAGATGTAGAATACATCTTTTAGATATCTGGATTTATGGAGATAAATCTAAAAGGATATTAGCATTGAGTCAAAATTCTTATATTGATAAGATCTTTGACTAGTTCAAGAAAGTTGAACACATAATAACTGATTCCTTTTGCTTCCGCTGCGGGATCAATTATATACGCAGTGATGTATACTCAATCCGACATTTCGCATGCTTTGAGTATGGCGAATCATTTGCAATCAAATCCAAGTGAGAGTCACTAGATAGCCATAAAGAACATCCTTAGTACTTGCGAAGGCCTAAAAGATATGTTCCATGTGTTTGGAGTTTAAAATGAGTTGCGTGTAAGGGTTACACAGACTTCAGTTTCCAAACTGATCAAAGTGATTTGAAATCACGAGCTGGCTGTGTTTTATAGAAGATTTATCTGTTGGAAGAGTTCCAAGCAGAAAAGACTATTGGAAAGGTTCCAAGTAAGAGTGACATTTTAAAATATAAATGTCATGTATCCGCTGGAAATGTTCCAGTCAGTTTATCATTGCGGATTTCACAACGGAAATAGAGTACATTGCATCATATGATGATGCATATGAAAGTAGTTTGGATTCGACAGTATTGGAGGGACTAGAAGTAGTTCATATAGCTGTATATCCTATCCCATTATACTGGTAAAACAGTGGGAGCTACCTTTAGGCCAAGAGTCCTAAGTCTAGATTCAAATCTAGACACGTACTCAGAAAGTTTTATGTAATATGAGATTACGTAGACAAAGAGAAATAGAAATCAGAACGATGGGAAAGATGCAAGTATTGCTAATCCATTAGCCATGCTTTTTGCAGGCTGAACATGATAGTCATGTCATTTCAATAGGGATTGAAATATGTACCTGAATTGCTAAAGATTATAAGATATGAAATTATTGATAGCGTATCAATTTTTCCAAATATTTGATAATCGCATTCATTGTTAGAGTTTCATTAAAAACTCCTTTATTTAGTTTGACTAAGTTTTAATACTTTGTTTATCCGAATTGGTTGAAAGAAAGGTTGAACCCAATTCAAGTGAACAGGACGAACTTAGTATTTTGTCCCTAGTCACTCAATGAGGTGACGTCTCGAAATGACTAGATTGTAAGTCGATCGATGGTTGGTTCAGCACCATGGGGTCATGGAGATGACTGGTCGTTTACATAGACAGACTGTATGACACTCTGTCGGACAGTGACATTGTAGAGACCCTTAAATCAATTATTTGATGCCTGGTCGTGGCAGGGTCTTCTATCTTATTCCTATAAGTCGATTCTTTTGACTGGCGACCGTCTATCTGAATCGGTGCAGTTTTCGATTGGTTTTGGTTGATGTTCTAGGTCGTGCCGTAAAAGGAGGCCGATGGACTTCTTCTGGATCATGGTGATCTGCATCATACAGAGTAGATGGATCAACAG
>JAIUZE010069340.1:0-18321 GCA_022085475.1 Heliosperma pusillum
ACTAGCCATCTCTGCTTAGGGGGTCGCCTAGTAGAGTTTCTCATGTACGGTTATGTCATGGGACGGGGAATGGAATAGATGTTGTCGCTAGGTCTGATCAGTCTAGGACTAGGATGTTTTCCTACCTTGTGGTATAGCCTCGAGTTACAGAAGTCGACTATTGACTGTACTAAGAACTGATGCCTGTTTCTAGACGTATTGGTCTTTCATGTTTGATGATTCTATGAATCTTAGAAGGTGAGATGCAAGCCGGCTAAGGTTGATAGAGTTTGGATTACCGGTTGTTAACTGATTCACATGATATCTTGTATGATTAGTGTTTGAGTGTATCAGGGCCATGTTTTAAATGTAACCTCTGAGCCAGCATACCAGCTTCCCTACCTCGTGTTATAGATTGTTAACAGATTCACATGATAGCTTTCATCTGATAGGTTATATGTTAGTTAATTGTTTCATAACATGAAAAGCATATCGTATATGTTAAGGTTTTGTATTTTCCATAGACATCTCTTTTATGTTATTCATGTTTTATTAAACTCGACATTTCGTGGCTGGGAGAACTCGGAGTTACTCCCCACTGACTGTGGCTTCCGTGTTTATATTTAATGCGGTTGGCATGTTTGTGATGCATACTTGGGTACATTGACGAGCTAGCGAGTGAAGTATTACCTTGGACCTATATTCGGTTCTTAGGATTGTATATATTATACACTCTTTTATTTCCGTATTTATACGAGATATGTCTCCCGTTTTGGATAATTCTTATGTATAATATTATTTTCCTTTTGTTATGAACCTTTTTCTTTAAGACACCTTTGTTATGATGAATATATTTAATAGTAGGTTCCGATTTTAAAATATACCGATTTTCACTAAACTGAACCTATTAGAAACGTATTCTCATCTTTTATTTATTTAAATTAATTGTTTTATTTTTCCGCAAATTTGAGGGTGTCACAGTTGGTATCAGAGCTATTTTGCTCCCGACGCACGTTTGTGTACCCTTGTATAAATAACTTGACTAAATAAAATAATAAACTTGTGAGATAGAATGGTAGGATGGGTAGATTAGGATTTATGTTGTAGTCTCTTTGTGCTTGCTAAATGATAAGTTCTAATCTGTGTTTTCTTTTGCAAGATGCCTCCGAGAATTGACAACACGATCTTAGCAGCTCTTACTGTTATTATTCAGAACCAGCAAAATCAGCAAAATCAACAGGCGAATCCTATTCCTAATCCTCCTCACGACCGTGAGAGACACGGAAGTTGTACATGGGTTGCTTCACAACTATCTAGGAGCCAAGCCAAAACCTATGATGGTGAAGTGGATCCCGTCAAGCTTTCAGAATGGATTCGTGAAATGGAGAAGAACTTTTCTCTTTATGATGTTCTTGAAACGGATAAAGTCCGTCTTGCTTCCCACTTCTTAGTGAAGGAAGCTGATCAGTGGTGGACTCTTTCTGGTCCTACTGCTAAGTTGGAACCCGATTTTGGTTGGACTCGTTTCCGTGAGCTATTGGAGGCGAGGTTCTACCCGGATGAATTGAGACAACAGAAACTGAAAGAATTCATGGACTTCAAACAAGGACTTCTCTCAGTTCAGGAGTTCACAACCAAGTTCAATGAGTTGGCTCATTATGCCACTCGGCTTATTTCAAGGGAGGAAGACAAAGCATTCTTTTACCTAGGGAAGCTTTCTCCTCAGGTGAAAGGCAAGATCAGTAGGGGTTCTACTTCTTTTGTCTCCATCTACAATGATGCTATTTGGGCAGAAAGTTCTATTCGGGAGATTGCCGAAGAGGCCCGTACTTTGTTTGTAGCTCCTAATGCTTATGGCAAGAGACCCTTGTATCCTACTTCTCGACCTTCTTTTCCCTCCTCTTACCCAAACAAGAGGAGGAATTTTCAGAGTGGACAAGCAAATCAGAGAAACCGTCCATTTGTTCCGAGCAACAACAACGATCTTAAGGGTTGTATCTGCTTTACGTGCAAGATGCCTATTCATCCCGGTGTTGGCTGCTTCAACAAGCCATTTGTGTGCTTTATTTGTCAGAAACCGGAACACAAGGCGAATGTATGTCCTGATAGGAAGGGTACAGCTTCTGCACCAGTTACTTCTGAGAGACCTAAGGGTCGGATTTTCATCATGAGCCGAGCTGAGGCCGATGCTCAACCAGACATTGTGACTGGTATGTTCTCAATTTATGAATTTCCGTGTTTAATTTTATTTGATACGGGAGCTTCTTTATCTTTTATTTCGATGAGATTATCCGATAAATTACCTATCAAAGCTTCAGTTGGAGAAAGTACTCCAATATCTTTACCGTCCGGAGATGTGTTTTCATGCTCTTATCTTCATTCGGACATTCTTATATCCATAAACGGATCTACTTTTCTGGCTAATCTTCTTCGGTTTCCTCTTGAAGAGTTCGATATCATTCTGGGCATGGATTGGTTATCTACTTATCATGCTCGATTTGAATGCCGGGATCAAAAGATTATTCTTAAAAGTCCTTTGGGTACTCGTATATCTTATCAATGAGTTAGAAAGCAAGCTAGTGTGAAGTTAATCTCAGCTATGAAAATGATGAATGTTTTGAAGAAGGGTCATCAAGCGTTTCTATGTGTAGTGACTACTTCTGATTCTTCTCTTCCTTCTTTGAAGGATGTTCCAATTGTTTGTGAATATCCGGATATTTTTCCCGATGAATTACCCGGGATTCCTCCTGAAAGAGATGTTGAATTTTCCATTGATCTAGTTCCTGGAACTGGACCAATTGCTAAAGCTCCTTATCGTATGGCTCCTTCCGAATTGAAGGAGTTGAGAATTCAACTTGATGATTTGATTGAGAAAGGCTTTATTAGGCCTAGTGCTTCTCCTTGGGGTGCGCCCGTGCTCTTTGTCAAAAAGAAAGACGGTTCTATGCGAATGTGCATTGATTATCGTGAGTTCAACCGTGTCACAATCAAAAACAAATATCCTCTTCCGCGTATTAATGATCTCTTTGACCAGTTACGTGGTGCTTCAACTTTTTCAAAGATTGATCTAAGATCGGGTTATCATCAAATTCCCGTTCGTGAAGAAGATATTCCCAAAACTGCTTTCAGCTCGAGGTATGGTCATTTCGAATTTAATGTGATGCCATTCGGTTTGACTAACGCTCCAGCAATATTCATGGATCAAATGAATCGTACCTTCAGAGAGTACCTCGATAAATGTGTTGTGGTATTCATTGATGATATTTTGATCTTTTCTAAATCTAAGGAAGAACATGCTGATCACCTTTGAATCATTTTGGGTGTTCTTCGACGCCAAAAATGGTATGCTAAGTTCTCCAAATGTGAATTCTGGTTGCCCGAGGTATCTTTCCTTGGTCATGTCATTTCAAAAGACGGTGTTATGGTCGATCCAGCTAAAATTGAGGCCGTGGTAGAATGGAAGAGTCCGAAAAATGTGTCCGAGATTCGGAGTTTCCTTGGTTTAGCGGGTTATTATCGTCGGTTTGTGAAAGATTTCTCTAAATTAGCAAGACCGATGACTCAATTGCTAAAGAAGGAAGCAAAGTATATCTGGACCGATGAATGTGAAATTGCCTTCTTGGAATTAAAGAAGAGATTGACTACTGCACCGGTGTTGACTTTACCAGATGATGAAGCTGATTATGATGTTTATTGTGATGCTTCTAAGCATGGTTTGGGATGTGTCTTAATGCATAATAGAAAAGTCATTGCATATGCTTCTCGACAACTCAGGGTTCATGAGGTGAACTACCCGACTCATGATCTTGAGTTAGCAGCTGTGGTCATGCATTGAAAACTTGGAGACATTATCTTATTGGGGTTCATTGTCGAATCTATACCGATCATAAAAGCTTGAGGTGCATCTTCACTCAGAAAGAGTTGAACATGAGGCAGAGAAGATGGTTAGAGTTAGTGAATGATTATGATGCCGAGTTGATTTATCATGAAGGAAAGGCAAATGTTGTGGCAGATGCATTGAGTAGAAAGACTAGTCATTCATTAAATGCTCTTGGTACTTTACCCGATGATATGGTAACAGAATTTCAGAAGCTTCAGATACAGTTTGTTGGGAAAGGATTCGATTATCTTGGTGCTTTGACTGCGGAACCCGATTTCTATCGAGAGATTCGTACTTGTTTACCGGAGGATGCTACTTTCATCGCCATACGAGCAAAAATAATACTTGGGCAAGCTAAGGATTGTGTGGTGGATAATGATGGCTACCTTCGTTACCGTGGTAGAATGTATGTTCCGAGAAGTGCCGAGTTGAGAAAGAGAATACTTGATGAAGCTCACCTTTCTCCTTATTCTATTCATCCTGGCGGTGACAAAATGTATAAGATTTGAGACCACAGTTTTGGTGGCCTAGGATGAAGATTGAAGTAAAGGAGTATGTTAGTAAATGTCTTACTTGTCAGAAGGTGAAGATCGAACATCAAAGACCCGGAGGTTTGCTGCAACCTTTGGAAATTCCTCTTTGGAAATGGGAGTCTATTTCTATGGACTTCGTGATGGCTTTACCTAGAACTTCTGCACTGAAACTATTTCAGAAAGACAACTAAACAATGACAATTTGATTGAAGTTCAGACACTTTGCAAATACTCTGTTTCTGTTTGGACTAATTGACAAAGAACTAAGATAGGACCTTAATCAAAGCACAAAGCCAATGATTGAGGGTTGAACTGTGATCCCAGCACACAGCTAAGGACCCAAGCTCACTTCCAAGCACAAAGCAAAGGAAGTTGTCTCAAGCACACAGCCAAGAGATGCAACAGAAACAAGGTTTCAGTTTTATGTTTTACTTCAAATCTGATTTGCATTTCATTAGGTAAAGGCCTTATATAGGCAACAAGGATACAACTCAGACGTTAGGAGATATCTAGGGCCACAAAGGCTTACAACATGAAACAAAATAACAGCTACAAACTTGCAGGAAAACTGACATAAAGTAGATAAAGTAGAAAAGTAATTCTAATAGGACAATCTGCCTTAATGGGTTTGTTGGGGTTGAAACTGGTGGAGGGGTGGACTTCTGAGCTTGATTCTTGAGCTCAACTGAAGTGGGATGGATGCCAAAGGTCCTTCTAAAAGGCCCTCGAGTTTGTTTGATCATAAAAGGAAAGTTTGATAGTGACATGTTAACTACTGCAAAAGGCTGAAATCTGGACAGTCTGAAGTTGTCCCTAAGCTAACTCTTTGTGTGTTTGTTTCTTGGGAGGGAAGTCCTGGGGAAAGTTGTAGAGGACCTTCCCAAGACATAGGTTTGAGGGTTGGTTAGGCTTGTTTGATTGTGTGGGGCCCCATGGACCTTGTTTAGAAAGGCTGTGATAGGCTGTTTTTGGCTGGGGGCTGTTTTTGTTGTGTTGGGCTTGTTGGACTGTTGGCTGAGCTTTGTTGTGGCTTAGCCTTGGGAAGTGGATGGCTAGGCTTTGTTCTGGTTGTGGTGGTGTTGTCTTAGCAGGCTTGAAGTGGTTGTGGCTTGGACTGAATAGAACATTGTCATAGCTGGTCATGGTGTTGTCTGAATGGATGTTGTTGTTTTGATGTTGAGTCTTGTCTTGAGTTTGTGTCTTGTCTTGAGCTCGTGTCATGGCTCGTGTCTTGGCTTGGTCACAGACTCCTGTTGCAACCTCCTTTTCTTGAAAAGGATTTGCCCTCAAATCTTCCTCACCTTCATCATCTGATTCACCATGGTAGGGACTCAGGTCTCCAACATTGAAAGTACCATGTACACCATAGCTTCCTGGTAGATCCACCTTGTAAGCATTTGTGCCTATCTTCTCCAATATCTCAAATGGTCCATCAGCTCTTGGCATGAGCTTGTTTCTCCTCTTGTCTGGAAATCTCTCTTTTCTTAAATACAACCATACAAGATCCCCTGCCTTGAATTCCCTTGCTTTCTTAGGTCCCTTGGACCTAGCCTTGTACAACTCATTGGACCTTTCAATCTGCTTCTTGACTTGCTCATGAATCTGTATCATTTGCTCAACTCTTTTCTTTGCATCATAGCTTGTCTTGTTTCCTTTGACTGGTGCTAGGTCTGTAGGCATGAGAGGATTAGTACCATAAACTGTTTCAAAAGGACTTTTACCTGTGCTGCTGGAGGGGGCTCTGTTGAAGGCAAACTCAGCTTGTGCTAGCCTGAGATCCCAATCTTTCAATGACTTAGAAACAATACTCCTTAAGATCTTTCCTAGTGTCCTGTTAGTGACTTCTGTCTGCCCATCAGTTTGGGGATGGTGAGAAGTACTAAACATTAACCTGGTCTTCAATAGCCTCCACAAGGTTCTCCAGAAGTGGCTCATGAACTTTGTGTCTCTATCTGAGACAATGCTTCTAGGGACCCCATGTAACTTGACAACCTCCCTAAAGTATAGTTCAGCTACCCCCAATGCATCCTCAGTCTTCTTACAAGCAATGAAATGTGCCATCTTGCTGAATCTATCTACAACCACCATGATTGAATCCTTTCCCCTTTGAGTTCTAGGTAAGGCTACAATGAAGTCCATACTGAGATCTTCCCATGGCTTGTTGGGTACTGGAAGTGGTGTGTAAGGGCCTGCTTGAAAGTGTGCCTTGGCTATTTGACAAGATCTGCATCTCTTGAGGGCATCTTGCACATCACTGAGCATCTTAGGCCAATAGAACTGATCTTGTAAGATGTCATAGGTCTTCTGTACCCCAAAGTGACCAGCAAGGCCATTGGAGTGAACCTCTTTGACCAGTAGTCCCCTATAAGGTCCCTTAGGCACACATAGTTTGTTCCCATAGAATAAGTATCCTTCTTGAGCTGTGTATTTGCTCCCTTTCTTGACTTGCCCTTCTTGATGTACCTCCCATTCATGCTTGAAGTCTGGGTCCTCTTGATAGAGCTCTTTCATAAATTCAAACCCCAACACCCTTTGCTCCATGAAGGTCAACATTACAGACCTTCTAGACAATGCATCAGCTACAACATTGTTCTTACCCTCTATATACTTGCTGGAGAATGAGAAGGATTGCAAGAACTCTACCCATTTGGCATGCCTGGGGTTGAGTTTGTGTTGTCCATTGATGTATTTGAGAGCCTCATGATCAGAATGAAGCACAAAAGGCTTAGGCTTCAAGTAGTGTCCCCAATGATTCAATGCCCTCACAATGGCATAGAATTCCTTGTCATATGTGGAATAGTTAAGCTTGGCCCCATTTAGCTTTCTCACTAAAGTATGCCACAGGTTTCTTTTCTTGAGTAAGCACAGCTCCTATGCCAAGACCACTGGCATCACACTCTACCTCAAAGAGTTTGTTAAAGTCTGGTAGAACCAATATTGGAGACTTACACAATAGCTCTTTGATCAGATTGAAGGACCTTTCAGCCTTCTCATTCCACTTGAACTCTCCCTTCTTCATGCACTCAGTAATAGGGGCCATGATTGAACTAAACCCTTGTATGAACCTCCTATAGAAAGATCCCAACCCATGGAAACTTCTTACATCAGTAACAGTTTGAGGAATGGGCCATTCCTTGATTGCTTGCACTTTCTCAGGATCAACTGCTACCCCTTCCTTAGAGATGATGAATCCAAGGAAGTAAACCTCAGGCTGCATGAAGGTGCACTTCTCTAGCTTGCCATACAACTTGTTTTCTCTTAGGACCTCAAACAACATCTTCAGATGTTGCAAATGTTCTCCCTTTGTTGAACTGTAAATAAGAATATCATCAAAGTAAACCACTACACACTTGCCTAAGTAAGGCCTTAGGACTTCTGTCATCAACCTCATGAAGGTGCTAGGGGCATTAGACAACCCAAAAGGCATCACCAACCATTCATAGAGCCCATGTTTAGTCTTGAAAGTTGTCTTCCATTCATCCCCTGCTCTTATCCTCACTTGGTGGTAGCCCTGCCTCAGATCAATCTTAGTGAACACTTGAGCCCCACTTAGCTCATCCAGAATATCATTAAGTCTAGGTATGGGAAACCTATACTTGATGGTAATGTTGTTGATGGCCCTACTGTCAATACACATACGCCAAGTCCCATCCTTCTTTGGCACAAGCAAGGCTGGTACAGCACAAGGACTGAGGGACTCTCTGACATAGCCCTTGTTGAGTAGTTCACCTACTTGAAGTTGGAGCTCTTGTGTAGCCTTAGGGTCACTCCTGTAGGCTGGCTTGTTGGGTAAGATAGCTCCAGGCACTAGGTCAATGTGGTGCTCTATCCCTCTAAGTGGTGGCAGTCCACTAGGAAGCTCAGTAGGGAAGACATCACCATAACTTTCTAGGATAGATTTGACCTCTTCAGGGATATCAATGATACTCATCCCAGTCTCCTTGACTAGCAATATGTATACAGGTTGTAGCTCACTTAGCTCTTGTGCTATTTCTGATTCACTTATCAACATGACTTCTTTGGAAGCCTCACTCATGGGGTTTGGGTTGATCTTTAAAGCAGGTGGTAAAGGTGCTAGGGTGATCTTCTTCTTCCCATACTTGAAGGTGTAGGTGTTGTCTCTCCCATGGTGTATGGCATCCCTATCAAACTCCCATGGTCTCCCAAGCAGAAGGTGACATGCATCCATAGGTAGAACATCACAAAGACTCTCATCCACATACCCTTTACCAATTGAGAAAGGTATAACACATTGTTTATCCACCTTGATCTCAGCCCCTTTGTTTAGCCATCTGAGTTTGTAAGGTAGGGGGTGGTCTTTGGTGGGTAGAGCTAGCTTGTCTATCAGTGTTTTGGAGGCCACATTAGTGCAGCTTCCCCCATCAATAATGAGGTTACATACTCTACCCTTGATGGTACATCTGGTCCTAAAGATCTGGTGTCTTTGGTCCTCTTCCAAAGGTTGTGGTTGAGTATGCATTACCCTCCATGTTACCAAACTTAACCCTGCATCAGGCTCTATCAACTCCTCACTAGCCTCTACCTCAGGCTCTTCCATCTCTTCATCACAGACCAACACTTCATCATCTCCCCAATGGATTACTTCTAGGGTACTCAGAGCCCTTTTAGATGGACATTCTCTAGCAAAATGTCCATACCCTTGACATTGAAAGCACTTTTTGAGAGGGGTAGTCTTCCTTTGGCCTGCCTCAACAGCCTTGCCTTTATCAAGGTTGAAAGGGGTCTTAACAGGAACCACAGGTTCTCCTATCTTAACTCCTACAAAAGGTTTGAAGGTGGGGGTTCTGGAAGGTGTCTTAGAAGCACTGGCCTTTCCTTTTCCCAATTTTTCTACCCTTAAAGACAAGTTGACAGCTTCCTCAAAGGAGTATATGTTTTGTAACCTGACTTTACTAGCTATCCTTTCATCCAACCCTTCTAAGAACCTTGCTATCTTTTGTTCAGATTTCTCAACAACCTCACATTGCAAAGTGAGTTGTTCAAAGTCTCTTAGGTAGGACTCTAAAGGTCTTTGGTCTTGCTTTAGGTGAGTAAGCTTAATGAACATGTCTTGAGTGTAGTCCCTAGAGACAAACTTAGCTCTCATTTTCTTTTTCAGTTTGAGCCATGACTTTACAGGTTCTTTCCCTTCCCTAACCCTCAAGGTTTTCATGTTTTCATACCACAGTGAGGCATAGCCTTTTAGTTTCATGATAGCAACCTTAAAAGCCTTTCTATCAGTGTATCCTTTAAACTCAAAGACTCTTTCTACAGACCTTAGCCAATCTAAGAAATCATCAGGGTTCAAGCTACCTAGAAAGTCAGGAATCTCTACCTTGATATCTTTGTCTTGGTGTCTGAGAAGACTGTGATCTGAGCCATCTGAATCTGACATTTCAAACTGATCTACAGGTTGTCTCCTCCTTACTCCACCTTGTGGGAAAGGTGCTCCTCTTCCTCGACCTCTGCCTCCCCTTGTATCATTGTTCTGTTGGCCCTCAAGGAGTTCATTGACAGATCTAGAGACCTCCATTACAGTTCTGACAAGATCTTGAACTGTGTTTTCAAGACCTGTGATTCTCTCTTCACTCATGGTTGTATTTTGTGTTTTTAATGTAGTTAGGTAGATGAACTCACAAACCAAAGCTCTGATAACCAATTTGCACTGAAACTATTCAGAAAGACAACTAAAACAATGACAATTTGATTGAAGTTCAGACACTTTGCAATACTCTGTTTCTGTTTGGACTAATTGACAAAGAACTAAGATAGGACCTTAATCAAAGCACAAAGCCAATGATTGAGGGTTGAACTGTGATCCCAGCACACAGCTAAGGACCCAAGCTCACTTCCAAGCACAAAGCAAAGGAAGTTGTCTCAAGCACACAGCCAAGAGATGCAACAGAAACAAGGTTTCAGTTTTATGTTTTACTTCAAATCTGATTTGCATTTCATTAGGTAAAGGCCTTATATAGGCAACAAGGATACAACTCAGACGTTAGGAGATATCTAGGGCCACAAAGGCTTACAACATGAAACAAAATAACAGCTACAAACTTGCAGGAAAACTGACATAAAGTAGATAAAGTAGAAAAGTAATTCTAATAGGACAATCTGCCTTAATGGGTTTGTTGGGGTTGAAACTGGTGGAGGGGTGGACTTCTGAGCTTGATTCTTGAGCTCAACTGAAGTGGGATGGATGCCAAAGGTCCTTCTAAAAGGCCCTCGAGTTTGTTTGATCATAAAAGGAAAGTTTGATAGTGACATGTTAACTACTGCAAAAGGCTGAAATCTGGACAGTCTGAAGTTGTCCCTAAGCTAACTCTTTGTGTGTTTGTTTGTTGGGAGGGAAGTCCTGGGGAAAGTTGTAGAGGACCTTCCCAAGACATAGGTTTGAGGGTTGGTTAGGCTTGTTTGATTGTGTGGGGCCCCATGGACCTTGTTTAGAAAGGCTGTGATAGGCTGTTTTTGGCTGGGGGCTGTTTTTGTTGTGTTGGGCTTGTTGGACTGTTGGCTGAGCTTTGTTGTGGCTTAGCCTTGGGAAGTGGATGGCTAGGCTTTGTTCTGGTTGTGGTGGTGTTGTCTTAGCAGGCTTGAAGTGGTTGTGGCTTGGACTGAATAGAACATTGTCATAGCTGGTCATGGTGTTGTCTGAATGGATGTTGTTGTTTTGATGTTGAGTCTTGTCTTGAGTTTGTGTCATGGCTCGTGTCTTGGCTTGGTCACAGACTCCTGTTGCAACTTCTAGTGGAAAGGATGCCATATGGGTTATTGTAGACCGTCTAACCAAGTGTGCCAGATTCGTGCCTATCAGAGAAACTTCGAGGATAGAGGTCTTAGCTGGTGCTTATGTGAAAGAGATAGTACGCTACCATGGAGTTCTTAAAGATATAGTTTCAGATCGTGATCCGAGATTCTGTTCCCGATTCTGGACGGCTTTGCAAGAAGCCATGGGTAGTAAATTGTTGATGAGCACAGCATTTCATGCCGCTACTGATGGTCAAACTGAGAGGACGATCCAAACTTTGGAAGATCTTCTCCGACCTTGTGCATTAGATTTTCACGCTTCTTGGGAGAAGTGTTTGCCTCTGGTGGAATTTTCTTATAACAACAGTTACCATGCTTCTATTAAGATGTCACCGTACGAGGCTTTATACGGTAGGAAGTGTCGTAGTCCTGTTTGTTGGGATCAAGTCCAGGATGATCATATGTTGAGTCCCGACATAGTGACTGAAACGATTGATCAAGCTCAAGTCATTCGAGAGCGAATGAAAGCCGCTCAAGATAGACAGAAATCCTATGCCGATGTTCGTCGACGACCGCTTGAATTTGATGTTGATGACCGTGTATTCCTTAAAGTATCACCAATGACAGGAGTGAAACGGTTTGGAGTGAAAGGAAAGTTGAGTCCTAAATATATTGGACCGTTTCGTGTGCTTAAGAGAGTTGGTCCTGTTGCTTATCGTTTGGAATTACCGCCGAACTTGAGTAAAGTTCATGATGTGTTCCATGTTTCGCAATTGAAGAAGTATATCAGTGATCCGAGTCATATTATTCAAGAGGAAGTGTTGGACTTGGAACCTAATTTGGCTTTGGAAGAAAGGCCGATTCGTATACTTGAAAGGGCTAGCAAGCAACTCAGAAACAAGGTGGTACCCTTAGTTCGTATCCTTTGGCGTTGTGGAAACGTTGAAGCAGAAACTTGGGAACCCGAAGCTAAAATGTTAGCTAAATATCCTGAGCTCTTTGCTTGAGGTAAATCTCCTTCTTTCTTCCCTCTTTCTATTCGATTTATTCTTTCGAATATTCCGTTCCTTCTATCGAATATCATCTCTTATAGATAGATTATTAAAAGCTTTAGTTAGGAATTTTAGGCATAGATAGTAGAGTTATTACCTTTACTATAGAATTTTTGAACTAAAAGCTTTTGGAAATGTTTGATGATTTCAAGTATTTTACCGTCAAGGAGTGTTGAGACTTGTTATTGGAGACGTTCGATAACTAGTTTTCTCATTTGTTGATGCGAAAATGTATCTTTTAAGTCTTTGACTTGGGACGTCGATGTTCTTAGCTGCAGATGAGAACCTTCCGCCCCATTGATAAGACCCTGTATTTTTATTACAAATATATTTTTAAAAGTTTTGAAATAGACCTACATATATGTCACATTCCTTCTTCTAAGTTTCGAGGACGAAACTTTTTAAAAGGAGGGGTGATTGTAACAACCCGAAATGTACCCTATTTTTTTTTAGTGAAAAGATTTTTACGGATACTTTTCAGCAAACTTAAGTTTTAATTTAGAATTTATTGTTTCCAGTCTAATTTGGAATTTCCGAGTTCGTATTTGGAATTTCTGCGAGATTCCATGAGAATCCTGTTTTAAGTCGACTTTGACTTTCGTTGACTTTTCCGACTCACCCCGTAAATTGAAAGACCGAAATTTTATTTGAAAAATAATAAATTTAATTTATTTTTATTAAGATTTATTTGAATTTATGATAATTTAATATAATTATTTTGAATTTATTCGGAATTTAAGAGAAGGTTTTACGGTTTAAACCCGAGCGTCATTTAACTATTCCCGAGTCAACTTAAGTCCCGAAACAAACCCGAAACCCGACTCTAGCATGAGTCACACGCCCCATGTCATCTTTTTCCACTCACTTTAGATCTTTTAATTCTTTCGATTAAACTAATACGAATATCTAAGATATTTGTAACTTTATCGATCCGTCAGTTTAAATTACGCAAATCGCTCAAAATCAGACCCGGTTTCTTCTCCTACCACACGGCTCCTCCTCCTCTCTTAGGACTAGATATTTTTCTTTCTTTTGATTACAATAACATAATATCTAAATAATATCTAGATATTTGATTTAATTAACTTAATATCTAATTATATCTAAACAATTACCATAATATAATTATAAAACCCGAGTCAATCCCGTAACAACAATTTCAAAACCCGACTCCATTATTTCCTATATTACACGGCACACCTTCCCACTTTACTCACCACTTATCTTTTCATTTTACACTAAATCAACTTAATACCTTTTTAATACTTTCTTTAATATAATCAAAATCGTTCTTGGTGTTCTTCATCGTTCTTCATCGTTCTTCATCGTTCTTGAGCAAAATCGTCACAAAACCTTCGTTACTTGTTCAAATCCGTCCTAATTTATATTTCTAGAGTCTCCTCTTCGCTCTTCATCTCCACGTACGTTTTATTTCCAATTCCGACAAAATCGTTTTCAACACTTTAATTATGGAAAATCAAGTTTTAATTCTAATAATGTTATTCTTGTCATTTCTTATAGGGGAAGATTTTGAAGACGAGTTTGGTGACTCGTATATTTTAGGAGAAGATTAGTAGACGGGTTTTTACTTCTTATTTTGGTGCTACTTTATTTTGTGCTAGCTAAGGTAACGATTCCGAGTTACTCGACGAATTAATGTTACATATCTTTAGTTTTGTTCATGTTATTGTTATTTACGATTTTAAGTAGTAACATGATAAGAGGTTATGATTTTTATGTTGTATGAATTTTTAACATGTTTAGTGTTCTTGACAAATTTGGATGATTAGTTCATAATTATAATTTTAGTATGAATGATGGTTGAATTGGTTGTTAAAATGGATGTTGTTAATTAAAATCATGTTAGAATTAATTTGGAGTGGTGGTTGTTTTGGCTGTGTGAATTGGCCATGTGTGGTGGCTGAAAACCGGCCGGTTCAGGCCCGGTTCAGCTTTGTCCAGACCGGTCTAGCCCGGTCTGGGTTGGTCCGGGATTTGGTCTTTGGGTTTGTGTCGATACTTAATTGTTTTGTTGTTGTTTTGACGGGTTTTAAATATGTTAAGCATGCGGGAAAATATTAAGAAACGGTTTTAGAAACGTCGACCCAAAACAGGCCCAAACCAGGCCCGTGGGCCCAGTCCTGGCCCGGTTCTGGCTCGGCCCAAAACAGCACGTGGGTCCTCTTTGGACTTGTGACGGTACCCCAAAACATTTTAGCTAGCTCGTCCGTGTACCCCATATAAGCATCACCTACCTGTCAATCGCATTTTATACAAACACGAAAGCCACAGTCAGTGGGGAGTAACTCCGAGTTCTCCCAGCCACGAAATGTCATGTTAATATCACATGAAAGCATATAAATATGAGCAAATATAATACATAGCCCATTTAAAGGCTAAACCATCAAGCTTTTCATGTGAAATTCAATATAAATAACATATAGTCCTAGTATGTGAATACTATACCAACTCAAGCTACACTATCATGTGAGTCACATATCATACGGGAATCCAAACTCTATCAACCATAGCCGGCTTGCATCTCACCTTCTATGTTTCATAGAATCATCAAACAAGAAAGGGCAATATATCTAGAGACAGGCATAAGTTCCTAGTACAGTCCATAGTCACTTTGTAACTCGAGTCTATACCACGAGGTAGGGAAGCTAGTATTTTAGCTCAGAGGTTACATTTAAAACATGGCCAAGATACAACTCAACCCTAATCCTAGACTGCGCAGACCTAGAGAAAGGCGGATAAAACCACCGCACCCAAGACTCATGATAAAACCACATGAGTACCCTAAGGAGTCCACCAAAGGGTTGGCTAGTACTTAAGCTGACCATCCACTCACAAAATAGGCAGAAAAGTCATGCCCCAGCTTGGATATAAACCCACCAAGCCGGGAACACAAAGGCTATTAAGCCGTGAACATACACTCGTCAAAGACTATAATGACCTATCTATGACAATGACCGAAGATATTTACTTAGGACCTCGTCCCAAGTGAATACTTTAGCCAACTTAACAATAAGAAGGGCAAAAAGTCCAAACTTGTACACACAAATGATCACAACCTCGCTTATGGAAGGCTACACACGAGTATAATCAAATGATAATACAACATTACAAAACAACATGGCCAAGGCATCTAATTTCCAATATATAAATTATAAATATTTAAGCATCATTTTATAATATTCATTATCAACCAAAGTCATCCAAACTTACCCCAAAGACAAATCCCCGACCCAAGTCCCGCGACGGGTCATTGGTCAAATCAGGGCTGACCGGTTTAAACCTAATTTGACCAAACTCATTCGGTCATATTGGCCCAGCTCAGAGTCTTGACTCATTTTGACTCAAATCACACAATTCAACATAATACAATTCATGTGAAAATTATCAACATAAGGAAAAATTATTCCAACTTATAAGCTAACCCATTTCCAACAATTTCTCATAATAATAAAAATTACTAATACACCAAAATATCAACATGTTCAATTGTACAAATGACAAACACAAAGCATCAAACAAAGGCTCAAACACACAACCCGAACAACGGCCAAACCCGGCCACACACACGCCACACACAAGGCACACACACACCACATACACGGCCTGCCTGGCAGCACTCACGGCCTGCAAGGTCAGTCCCCTTTACTCCCTCTTTTCTTTCATCCAAAATCGTTCCAATATCATCCCAATATCGTCACAAGCAACATACAACCATTACCAATTCATTTCACAATCAAACATATGAGATAAACTACAAAATTAATAAACTTTAACAATGATAATTCATGTGATATAAAACTTAACATATTACTACTCAAATAACATCCAACACATAACAACTGCGACATTATATCGTCGAGTAACTCGGAATAGTTACCTTAAGCTAGAAAAAACAAAAGTAACCCTTGAGAAAACCTTAAAAACAGTAGCTACCCATCATCCTCTACTATATAGGAGTCCCCTATATCATCCTCATAATCTTCACCTATTAAAAACAACAAAAACACAATGATAATTACTAAAACCGAAATTATGCTCAAAATCATCTTAAATCGACATAATGAAAACTGAAATTAAAACATACTAGGTTGTAGATCTTGAAGAGAGGATTCCGAAAATATAAATTTTGTGAAAATCGGACTAGAAACGAAGAAATTATGATGAAATTAGTGATTGAAAGGAAGAAAAAAGTTAGGGTTTGGTTGATGTTGATGATGAATGTTTTAGAACACAAATGAAAGGGTAAGGGGGCTGTCAAGAGTCAAGGGAAGTTTTGGTCTATTTTTTTTTTTACTCGGTTTTGATTCGTTTTGACGGAAATTCGAATTATTCGTTAAACGCGATTTTCGACAACACTAAAGTTTTTAAACATGAGTTTACTAGAAAATTAAGTACCCCAATGCCTAATATCCTAACTCATTTACCCAACGACCGTAAGAAATGGAAAATCCCATTTTTACGACTTTTCTATGAAATACTCTTTTATTAAAGAAAAAGGTTTAAATATAGTTTAAATTACTTTTAAACATTTCCAAACTATCAAAAATAATTATATTACTTCAAAATAAAATAAAATTATATTTTGTCGAATTATTATTATTTCAATTAAATTAATATTAAATTAAAGTTGATTTAAAATATTATTTTTAAAATATAATAACGGTCCAAATTTACGGGGTGTTATAGTTGTAGTATATATGATGATTATTTCTACTTGTTATGTCACTTTCAATAAGTAACTAAAGAGTAAAAATAAGAACAAAATCATCACCCTTGTAACTACATCATAACCGGCCACTATTGGTCTAGTTAGGTCCATTTTGATTTTTGATATTTGTCTCACAAATACTTACTGATCATATGATTAATTATCTTGTATAATTAAGTGTTAATTTGATCATATAACAATTATATGACTCAATTAAATAAATAATATGTACTTAACATTTTAAGTAATATTTTACCATTATATCAATATATAATGGGTCCCACAATGCTTAGTTAATTTATTTTACAACTCCTTGTAAATATAATTAACTAATTACCTCTATCTCAAAACCTCAACTAATTTAGTAATTTAACGATTAATTACTAAGTTAAATCTTATTTAATCGTATTAAAATAAGATATAAATTTATTAGTCAATTATCGCATAATTGAAAAATAAGTTTAATCGAATTTGAGTTCTTTAACTCAATTTCTAATAATTAACTCTCGTACATATCAATTTATGTAATGTACTAATTAACTGTATCGTATACAAATAATTAGTTACTATTTGGATTTCATCCTTTAGGTGTGACCGAAAGGGATCAGTTGATCACCGCCGTCAAACGACAATAACGTCAAACTCTAGTTAGCCAACCGTTATTGATTTACGTTAATCAACTGACTAATCATATATATAGTCAATAATTATCCCAATTATATTCCATAATAAGATTTATTATGTGGCGCACTATTGTGGAGGACACCTACTCCAACACCCTTCACCGTTACCTTTTTGCGTCTTCAATCCTCGTCTAGGTCCTCCTCTACTAGGTAGTAGTCTTTGTCGAGGTCTTGGAGGTCACCACCTACAATTAGACAACAAAAGATGAATATAATTCACCTTTGAGAAAGACGGATAAATTGACACGTGGTAAAGACGGTAATTTTATTACCAATTAAGATAGAGGACGATGAGAGGGAAAGATTACGACGAAAATTAGCGTATTTGAACAAGCAAAGAAAGAGTAGTGTCGATTTTGAGTTTGATCAAGTATGGAGTTTAGGGTTTTGGTGGTTACTTGGTGAGGAAGAAGGAGTAAGTGGAAATGAGGGAGTTAGGGTTTTGAGGGAGTATAAGGTGTTGGAGTAGGTGTCCTCCACAATAGTGCGCCACATAATAAATCTTATTAAGGAATATAATTGGGATATTTATTGACTATATATATGATTAGTCAGTTGATTAACGTAACTCAATAACGGTTGGCTGACTAGAGTTTGACGTTATTGTCGTTTGACGGCGGTGATCAACTGATCCCTTTCGGTCACACCTAAAGGATGAAATCCAAATAGTAACTAATTATTTGTATACGATACAGTTAATTAGTACATTACATATATT
>JAIUZE010069342.1:0-26573 GCA_022085475.1 Heliosperma pusillum
GTCAAAGACGACGTAAAAGTCAAGAAAAGTCAAAGACGACTTAAAAGTCAAGAAAAGTCAAACTCGCCTTAAGACGGGATTCTCATGGAATCTCGCGGAAATTCCAAATACGAACTCGGAAATTCTAAATTCGACTCAGAACATAAAATTCTATATTAAAACTTAAATTTGCTGAAAAGTATCCGTAAAATATTTTTACTTGAAAAATAGGGTACATTTCCGGGTGTTACAGGAGTAGGTGTCCCCCACAATAATGCGCCACATAATAAATCTCATTAAGGAATATAATTGGGATATTTATTGACTATATATATATGATTAGTCAGTTGATTAACGTAAATCAATAACGGTTGGCTGACTAGAGTTTGACGTTATTGTCGTATGACGGTGGTGATCAACTGATCCCTTTCGGTCACACCTATAGGATGAAACCCAAATAGTAACTAATTAATTGTATATGATACAGTTGATTAGTCCATTACATATATTTGATATATATAGAAGAGTTAATAGTTAGAAATTGAGTTAGGAACTGAAATTCGATTAAGCTTATTTTTCAATGCGATAATTGACTAATAAATTTATATCTTATTTTAATATGATTAAATAAGATCTAGTTTAGTAATTAATCGTTAATTTACTAAATTAGTTGAGGTTTTACATATATTTTGAGGTAGAGATAATTAGTTAAATATATTTACAAGGAGTTGTAAAATAAATTAACTAAGCATTGTGAGATACATTATATATTGATATAATGGTAAAATATCACTTAAAATGTTAAGTACATATTACTTACTTATTTGTGTCATATAATTGTTATATGATCAAATTAACACTTAATTATATAAAATAATTAAGCATATGATTAATAAGTATATTTGGGACAAATATAAAAAATCAAAATGGACCATATAAGGCCACATGTGGCCAGTCAAGTAGTAGTGGAGAGTGATGATGGCTGCTCATGTTCATGCTCACAAGTTACATGTGATTATGACATGAATAATATACCTAAAATCATTTCACTCAACACTACACTCCACCACTTTGCATGTGAATTAAAATAAGCAAAATAAGAGCCTTGTGAAGGCCATATGAACCGGCCATATTGCCTATAAAAGGGCAATATGGTTGTTCAATTTTGTTGTTCATTCTTGCTTATTTGCTTTATCACACTAAAATACTCTCATCTTTCTAAAACTCTGATACACTAATATTCACTAAGTATTACTATAGTAGTAGTATATTCTAATATTAGTGTAACTTTTCTTATTATCTAGTTAATAATAAGTTAAGTTTATTTGGATTAATCTTGGGTGCAATTTAAAGGAGATCTTCTAGTTTGGAGATTTTGGGAGGATAATCTATATTATAGCTCAAGAACAACAAGAAGTAGTTTTTTTTGTGCCCATATCATTTCCATTTCAATGTGAGGAAATTTCTTCTTTTATATAAATGTCTTTATATTTGCATGCATGTTACATAGATCATTAAATACTAAATTAACAAGTAATTTAGTAACTAATTAGAGGAGTCTAATTAAGGTCTATGGACTTTCATGTGGTATCAGAGCTAGCTTGTAGCATGCATGTTCATTTTGGACAATTTTTATTAAAGTTATAAGATAACTAATAAATCATAAATTTGAATTAAAATATGATTTGGACGAAAGTTTTTGGTGCATGTATACCTACTGACTTCAAAATGTTTGTGGTCAAAGTTCGTGATTTTAGGGATCAATTTGCTATTTATTTTGATTTTTGGCTTTTAAACCGAGTTAATATGCATATTTGATGTTAAAAAAATACAAATAGTTTCATATTTATTCTGGACATGAAATTTTAATATGATCTCACATGCATGTTTTACATACTGTATGTAAAATTTCGTGACTTTTAAATAAGTATTTCATGTTTATTGATTTTTATAAGATAAAAGTCGATAATATGAGATTATAATGTTCATAAAATTGAAACGTCCTTTTCTGGTCATAAAACTTTTTGGTACATTTTATATTCTGATTTTGATCATCTTGGTGAAAGTTCATAATTCGTTTCACTGTTTTACTATATTTAATGGTTTTTATTTGATAAAACCCTTAAATACAAAGTTATTTGTTCATAAAATTAATTTAAATTTTTGATCAATTGTTTTTTATTTTTGGAGTTCCTGGAAATGTTCCAGAATGTAAAAAAATTTTGGTTTCAAATTTTTATGATGTTTATATTTTATTTTGGGTTTATTTCATAAAAGTTATGATTAAACCGTTATATTTAGCAAATGAAATCAAATCGATCTAATTAATGACCAACAAAATTAGTAGGGACTAATTTTGAGTTATAAAACAATTTAGTTAATTATTTTGAATTTAAATGAGATTTAAATGTTGATATTGGTTTTTAATGGTTAAAAATCAATAAATCCCGTAAAATCGAGCTACAATGAGCATGAATGTGTTTAAGGCGATTTTGGCATGAATTTTGCAGCAATTTATTTTATTTATGGTTGAATGAATGAATGTCATTTATTTAATAATTTATGCAAATTTTGTACCTAGATAGTATGGCCTAGTTATTTTTAATCATTATTACCCATAATGTAAGGGAATAATGGTTTGGTTGTAATTTTATTGCGATCCCGTATCGCCGGTTTGTAATAATTAATAATTTTATTTTATAGAATACTTGTATAATAGTAATTTATATATTTGTATATTTATAATTATTTTTATGAAGACCGGTGACTCCCTCAAGACGGTGCCATTTTTTGAAAGGCGTTCCAAGTGAAGAGGCAAGGGACCAAGGAGTTGGTTTCCGAATTTGTAATTATCTAGTTAATTTTATTAGCTAGGTGGCCATACTGGGATTTTTCCGTTGCTTGGTTGCTTGCGTTTTTCCGCTCATGCCAAAATCGTCACACATGCATTTTATTTTTCCGTTATTGTCAATTCAACGTTATTCATAATTCACCGACTTAGTTCACTTATAGGGAATTAATAACTAAATTGACAAGATCTCTCACATATTTAAAAATTGAGATTAGCCTTACCAATTAGTAACATCTATGAATCCCGTGTTCATTAGGGCTACCACGCTCGTGGGTCCCTTTTTACCTCGGGTAAGTAGGGTGATACGATCACAAGCTAAAATTGGATTGGACTCAACGAGATAAGCGTTATCTTGGGACCGCGTTATCTTGGGACTAGGAGATGGATTTAGTTGAAATCCGTCAACCAAGAGTTCTAAGGGTAGAATTAGTCAAGTAATGACTTACCATGTTTTAGATAAAGGTAGCATACGATGACTATTTTTATTTAAAGATGGGTCGTTGAATCATTTATATAATTTAATGAGAGGTCATTATATAAATGGTAAACTTGTTAAAATGTTTTTCAAGTAAATTATCATAACGATGATTGTTTATATATTTCTTTTTGTTATAGTAACAATATTCGCACAATGTCAACTTCATCAAACAACGCAACCTTGGGTAAGGACTCATGGTTGAGATCTGTCATGGACAAGTGTGTCCTAAAAGATGACGTTAGTAACTTCGTTGAATGGGAATCAACGATCAAGAGCGCCGCAATATCCGATAACGTGCTTCGCTACTTGGTCGAAGAGCCCACCACAGAACCCGGGTCAAGATCGTCCGCGGTGGTTCGGGCCGAATATGACCTTTATTTGAAGGTTGCCAATGACGTCAAGAATGTCTTGATTTGGTCAATCTCACCCAAACTCAAACTCCAATTGATATCTCTCGATGCATATGGGATATTCACGAGGATAACATCGATGTTTTCGCAAGCCCCTAAAATTCTCCAATATGAGGCGGCTACAAAATTCTTTGAGACTAAGCTCCAAAAGGGCCAAAAAGTTGGCCCACACGTGCTCAAAATGGTTGAGCACGCCGACACCTTAGAGCGTCTAGGGTGCAAGATTCCTAAGGAGCTAGTGGTGGGAAGAATTCTTCATTCACTCACACCAAAGTTCACCCAATTTAGGGTGAACTATAACATGAATGGCATGGAAAAGAGTTTCCATGAACTCCATGCACTCCTCACCCAAGCGGAGAGGGACATGGAGGCTAGTAGGAGTGAACCCAAGGACGTTCTTTCAATGAAATTGAAGAACATGAGCCTTGGGGTAAAGAAGGACAAAGGAAAGGGTAAGACTCTTTTCAAGAAAATTGGCAAGGGAAAGAGCAAGGTCTTTATGAAGCCCAAGCCTAAAGTCAACAAACAAGCGGGCGCGGATTGCTATTATTGTAATGGCAAAGGGCATTGGAAACGCAATTGCCCCAAATACTTGAAAGACAAGAAGGACTGTTGTGTGACAACGTCAGGTAAAATTCTTTCATCACTCTATATGATAGATATTAACTTTGCTAGTACATCTTCTTGGGTATTTGATACCGGTTGTGGTTCTCACCTTTGTAATCATGTACAGGGACTGAGGGACGCGCAAGCACTAGCCAAGGGTGACGTGGACCTGCGCATGGGAAATGGAGCTAAGGTAGCCGCAGTTTTCGTGGGCACCTACGTTCTTCTTTTGCCTAATGGTTTAGAGTTGTATTTAAATAATTGATATTATGTACCAACTCTTACCAAGAACATTATCTCCATTTCCGTGTTAGACATGGAAGGTTTTTCATTTTGTATTAAGAACAATCATTGTACTTTCTCGTTTAATGAAATGGTTTATGGCGAGGCCATTTCTATTTGAGGTATTTATGTTCTAGATATTGCAAAAGAGGTCTATCATATAGAAAACAAGAAGCTCAAAACAGGTGAACCTAATCAATCATACCTTTGGCATTGTCGTTTAGGGCACAAAAACGAACGACGCATAAAGAGACTTGTTTCATCTAAAGTACTCAAACCATTCGATTACGAATCTTATGGTGTATGCGAATCTTGTCTTCTAGGCAAGATGACTCGTGCTCCTTTACGGGAAAAGGGACACGAGCAAGTGAAGTATTAGGCCTTATACATATGGATGTGTGCGGTCCAATGACTATCCAAGCTAGAGGTGGTTATCACTACTTCATTACTTTTACCGACGACTTGAGTAGATATGGATATGTCTATTTGATGAGGCACAAAAGTGATGCTTTTGAAAAATTCAAAGAATTTCAAAATGAAGTAGAAAATCAATTGAATAAAAAGATTAAAGCCCTACGATCTGATCGTGGTGGTGAATACTTGAACAATGAATTTGATTCACACCTAAAAGATTGTGGTATAGTATCACAATGGACTCCTCCTGGCACACCTCAATTAAATGGTGTGTCCGAAAGGAGAAATCAAACTTTATTAGATATGGTTCGATCTATGATGAGTCTAACAGAGCTTCCTGATTATTTTTGGGGTTTCTCAATCTTATCTGCAATAGTTTCACTAAATCGAAGCCCGACTAAAGCGGCAAACAAGACTCCATATGAGATATGGACAGGGAAATTCCTTTATTTGTCGTTTATGAGAATTTTGGGGATGCGGGGTGTGTTGTTAAGAATAAGTCTGACGATAAACTCACACCCAAATCTGACAAATGTCTGTTTGTAGGATATCCAAGGGAAACACGTGCTTATTACTTCTACAATAAACACGAGGACAAAGTGTTTGTGTCTCGTGATGCAGTCTTTTTAGAAAATGATTTTATTTCTAAATGATAGAGTGGGAGAAAATTTGAATTAACTTGATGAATTCCAAGAGCCACAAACCGAAAAGGACATAGAGGAAAACGTTCCCTCTTCGTCTGACACGGTCATAATTCCTTCAGAACCTAGGAGGTCAAGCAGAATTAGTCATCAACCCGATAGATACCTTGGTATTCTAGAGGAAGGTGGTGACTATAATGTGTTACTTTTTGAAAGTAACGAACCTACTACCTACAAAGTAGCCATTTCAAGTCCCGACTCAAAGCTATGGCTTGGAGCCATGCAATCCGAAATGGATTCTATGTACGACAATCAAGTATGGGACTTGGTTGATTTACGTAAGGAGGTAAGACCTCTTCAGTGTAAGCGGATCTATAAGATCAAAAGTGGCATAGATAAACATAATGATGTTTACAAAGCTAGATTGGTGGCAAAAGGTTTCACCCAAGTTCATGGTCTTCACTATGACGAAACCTTCGCCCCAGTTTCCATGCTTCGATCCATAAGGATTATCTTAGCGGTTGCCGCATTTCATAATTATGAGATTTGGCAAATGAATGTCAAAACCGCCTTCTTGAATGGGATTCTAGAAGAGGAAGTGTACGTGACACAAGCTGACGGTTTTGTGGATCCATCAAACCCTAAGAAGGTATGCAAACTTAAGAGATCCATCTATGGTCTTAAACAAGCATCCAGGAGTTGGAATCATCGTTTCGATCATGTAATTAAACTAAATGGCTTCACTCAAAGTGTCGAGGAACCATGTTTATACATAAAGTTTAGTGGGAGTAAAGTAACTTTTCTAGTCTTGTATGTAGATGACATACTACTCATTGGGAATGATATACCAATGCTCACTTCTGTAAAGGAGTGGCTAGGGATTCATTTCCAAAAGAAAGATTTAGGAGTGGCCCAGCGCATCTTACGTATCCGGATCTATCGGGATAGATCTAAAAGGATACTAGCATTAAGTTAAGAAACTTATATTGATAAAATTCTTGATCGGTTCAACATGAAAGACTCTAAGAGAGGCTTTCTTCCTATGGGTAGTGGGATCACCTTGAGCAAGTCAGAGTGCTCTACCAAACCCGAGGAGATTGAACGCATGAAATTGATCCCTTACGCATCCGTTGTTGGATCAATCATGTATGCAATGATGCGCACTCGTCCCGATGTTGCATATGCTTTGAGCATGACAAGTCATTACCCAGAAAATCCAGGTGAGAGTCACTGGATAGCCGTAAAGAACATCCTTAAGTACTTGAGAAGGACCAAGGATTCGTTCTTAGTGTTTGGAGGTGAGACTGAGTTACGTGTAAAGGGTTACATAGACGCCAGTTTCCAGACAGATAGGGATGATATGAAATCCCAATCCGGTTATGTTTATATGATGAATGGAGGAGCTTTTTGCTGGAAGAGTTTCAAGCAAAGCGTTACAGCGAATTCTACAACAGAAGCAGAGTACCTTGCAGCGTCTGAAGCTGCAAAGGAAGCTGTGTGGATCCTATCATGATTTATTGTGATAACAGTGGGTCTATCTTTCAAGCAAAAGAGCCAAGTCTAGTAATAAGTCTAAACATGTACTTAGGAAATATCATGTAATTAGAGATTACGTGGACAGAAAGGAAATTGACATTTGTAAGGTTGGGACAGATGATAACATTGCTGATCCTTTAACCAAGCCTTTATCAAAGGCTAAGCATGATGGTCATGTCGTCACAATGGGATTGAGACGAGTACCAGAATTTCTTTAGATTATGTAATATGTAATAATTGAATGTTGTATTAATTATTTCATATATTATAATTGCATTCATTGTTCGAGTTTTATTATAAACTCTTTTATTTAGTTTGACTAAATTTAATACTTTGTTTATCCGAATAGATTATAAGACAATGTTGGACCCTATTCAGATGAATAGGACGAACTTAGTATTTTGTCCGTAGTCACTCAATGAGGTGACGTCTCGAAGTGACTAGATTGGAAATCGATCGATGGTTGGTTCAGCACCATGGGGTCATGGAGATGACTGGTCGATTACATAGGCAGACTGTATGACACTCTGTCGGACAGTGACCTTTGTAGAGACTCTTAAATCAATTAATTGATGTCTGGTCGTGGCAGGGTCTTCTATCTTATTCCTATGAGTTGATTCTTTTGACTAGCGACCGTCTATCTGAGTCGGTGCAGTTTCCGATTGGTTTTGGTTGATGTTCTATGTTGTGCCGTAAATGGAGGCCGATGGACATCTTCTAAGTCATGGTGATCTGCATCATACAGAGTAGATGAATTAAGAGGAATTTTCCACCCACGTTGGGTACAAATATCTTTAGGCCACTCGAGGAGTAGTTACTGTAAATGCGTGGCCACGCTCGGAAAGAGATCAATGGTAGATTTTCCGGTCAGACAGTTACTCTCCCTATCGAGAAAACCACTCTAGATATAATCAATTGCAAGTCCGACCTGAAAGACACCTTGCGTTGAGTGGGAGATGTGATAAAGAGACAAGAGAATTGGTGACGCACACTTGTGTCAGACAAGTGGGAGATTGTTGGAGTAGGTGTCCTCCACAATAGTGCGCCACATAATAAATCTCATTAAGAAATATAATTGGGATATTTATAGACTACATATATATGATTAGTCAGTTGATTAACTTAAATCAATAACGGTTGGCTTACTAGAGTTTGACGTTATTGTCGTATGACGGTGGTGATCAACTGATCCCTTTCGGTCACACCTATAGGATGAAACCCAAATAGTAACTAATTAATTGTATATGATACAGTTGATTAGTCCATTACATATATTTGATATATATACGAGAGCTAATAGTTAGAAATTGAGTTAGGAACTCAAATTCGATTAAGCTTATTTTTCAATTATGCGATAATTGACTAATAAATTTATATCTTATTTTAATATGATTAAATAAGATCTAGTTTAGTAATTAATCGTTAATTTACTAAATTAGTTGAGGTTTTACATATATTTTGAGGCAGAGATAGTTAGTTAATTATATTTACAAGGAGTTGTAAAATAAATTAACTAAGCATTGTGGGACCCATTATATATTGATATAATGGTAAAATATCACTTAAAATGTTAAGTACATATTATTTACTTATTTGTGTCATATAATTGTTGTATGATCAAATTAACACTTAATTATATAAGATAATTAAGCATATGATTAATAAGTATTTGAGGGACAAATATCAAAATCAAAATGGACCATATAAGGCCACATGTGGCCGTTCAAGTAGTAGTGGAGAGTGATGATGGTTGCTCTTGTTCATGCTCACAAGTTACATGTGATTACGACATGAATAGTATACCTAAAATCATTTCACTCAACACTACACTCCACCACTTTGCATGTGAATTAAAATAAGCAAAATAAGAGCCTTGTGAAGGCCATATGAACCGGCCATATTGCCTATAAAAGGGCAATATGGTTGTTCAATTTTGTTGTTCATTCTTGCTTATTTGCTTTATCACACTAAAATACTCTCATCTTTCTAAAACTCTGATACACTAATATTCACTAAGTATTACTATAGTAGTAGTATATTCTAATATTAGTGTAACTTTTCTTATTATCTAGTTAATAATAAGTTAAGTTTATTTGGGTTAATCTTGGGTGCAATTTAAAGAAGATCTTCTAGTTTGGAGATTTTTGGAGGATCATCTATATTATAGCTCAAGAACATCAAGAAGGAGTTCTTGATGTGCCCATATCATTTCCATTTCAATGTAAGGAAATTGCTTCTTTTATATAAATGTCTTTATATTTGCATGCATGTTACATAGATCATTAAATACTAAATTAACAAGTAATTTAGTAATTAATTAGAGGAGTCTAATTAAGGTGTATGGACTTTCAGAAAACCCCTCAAGGTATCTCCCGCCTCCCTCCCGGGTTTGCGGTCAATACAAGTAGTCCTGATTACCTCCCTCCCGGGTTCGCAGCCGGTATCTTAGGACACAACTAGAACCCACTCCCATGGTATCCTAGCGATGGTCTAAGTCCTTAGGTCCGCATCTAATTTCCCAATTTTCCCCCTCCCTTTCTCAAGGGTAGGCTTCTAATTGAAGGTCAAGGGCACCCCACCTCGGTTCCCACTCCCGTGTTCAACCTAAGTCGGTGAAACTAGCCAAGTGAAATAATGACAATCCCAAACCTAACCGGTTCCCACCGGTGGACAAGGGTCAAGGAGGATCATCAAGACACAAAAAAAACAACAATACAAACTCCCTTAACCAATCTCAACCGATTATTCAACAACTCATAAAAACCAAGACCTAGTCATGTAAAATAAACAAGTCGGGGTCTAATCGAACCCTAGTGAGAATTCTACTCACTAATCATTAGACCTGTCAAACGGGTCAAGCGGGTCGGGTCCCGGGTCGGGTCATACGGGTCGGGTCGAATACGGGTCGTGTCAAATACGGGTCGGGTCATACGGGTCTAGGGTCGGGTTAGGGTCAGAATACGGGTCAGGAAAAACTGTAGAATGACTTTTGTTTTATCATTTTTTAACCGGAAAATCATACTTTTTAAAATTAAATAATACTTAATATTAATAATATAGTTGTATTCACTACTTATCGCACTTATATTTAGAAATTTATAAAATTAAATTTATTTTAATAATTATATTATTATTTAATCCTATAAAAGTTATATAAAATTATTTTTTTTAAAAATATTAAAATAATTAATTTTCAATTTATATTTTCGAATATAATATTAAAATATTAATATTATAATAATATTCTTCATTTAAATTTGACCCAACGGGTCGAACGGGTCGAGTCGGGTCCAACCCTAAAAATACCGGGTCATTTTGGGTTCGGGTTCGCGGGTCAAGATTAACGGGTCTTTGACCCTATATTACCGGGTCGGGCGGGTCAGGTTTTCGGGTCGGGTCAAGTTTTGACAGCTCTTCTAATCATAGATATAGTAATCAAAATTCTAATAATTACTCTAACGTAATACTAAGCAATATAAAACACTAAATATTAAAACTTTAACTAATCTAATAAGATTAAATTAAATCTAGACACAACACACACTAACTAGTAACATAGACACACAAGACAAACTAAAAATCAAATTTATAAGACCAAATTAACAATAAAGACATGAACTTTAACTAAATAACAAATCAAACAAGAAATAAGAGAGACTATAAATAAATAAGAAAGAGATAGAAAATTATACCAACTTGAAGGAAATTGAAATCTTGAATTAAAATAGAGAATTGCATATATAAAGGTTGAGTCTTGTAAAATAACTAGTGGATGAAAATACGAAGAAAAATGGTGTTTTATCTAATTACTTTACTTCTACTCTACTCCTACTCTCTTTCTCTACTTCTTCTTCCCCTCCTGCGTTTTAGTTTTCTTCCTTCTGCCAGGTGTTAAAGAACGTCGACAAATTACTAAATAACGTCGAAAATTTTGTATTGAGTTTCCAACATTACCCTTTCATTATTTCACGATTACATTATCTCTCTAACCTCTTTCTAAAATTAGAAAACAAAATAAAAAGACGGTTTTTTCACCATATGACGGTTTTTTCACCATACGACGGTTTTTTCACCCACAGTAATTTACGACGGTTTTTTACCGTCTTTCTAAAAATAATGTCAACCAATGACGGTTATAACGATCAAAGTAGACAATTCAACAACGAAGAAGATATTGACGATTTTCATGAGGTATGATTACGTTTGAATTACGTTTTCTTATCTTTTAATGTTTTATCAAGAAAAAAAATATTTTGACGATTAATACACGTCCCAAACTGAGGCTTGGACGTGTATCATTCACGCCCAAACCTAGGCTTGGACGTGTATCATTCACGCCTGAACCTAGGTCTGGGCGTGAATAATTCACGTCCAAGCCTAGGTTTGGACGTGAACTGTTCACGCCCAGACCTAGGTTCAGGCGTGAATGATACACGTCCAAGCCTAGGTTTGGGCGTGAATGATACACGCCCAGACCTAGGTCCAGGCGTGAATGATACACGTCCAAGCCTAGGTTTGGGTGTGAATGATACACGCCCAAGCCTCGGTTTTGGTCGATTTGTATTTTTTTTTTACATTACTTACGCGATATTTTTTTTAACTCGTGCAGGATTTTGGTAGCGATGGTGTCGACTATTCCGAGAATTTTACTACAAACCGAATATTCATATCAAGTAAATAAGGTTTTAATTAGGCATATCAAACCGCACTTCGACTCGGGTTTGGCATTAAAAGAGAAAGCAACAAGAGACGGGGTTGCAAGACGGATTTTTCGTGTTGATTATTTTTTATGTCGTAGAGGTGGAAGACGTCCCAAAAATATGGATGGGGACACGTTATTGAGGGCTAACACGTCGTTCCAATGGTGTGATTCCAAATTTAAAATGAAAATTGTTGAAGTTAACGCCAACCCTCCATAATGGATACTTTACATGGCCGAGTCGGAGTACATAATCATTCTTTTGTCCAGTACTGTGACGGCGATAGATATTACGCTAACCACGATGATGATGAGTTGGCGTATATTGATGCTCAAGTTCGGGCTCATGTACCACCGACTATGATTAGCGCGGGACTACACAAGCGGAATCCGGAAAAATCTCGACCCGCAAGGCGACAAATCTACAACCGGGGCCAGAAAGTGAGGACCGAGGATAGAGAAGAAAGAAACCCAGCACAACAGATGTTAGCACTTGCCGTTCAGCATAAATACGTGTACTATTGGGTTTCCGATGAGTCTACTAGACAGTTGACTTACGTGTTCATGGCTCATCCGGAGGCCGTCAAGATGTTTCGTTCATACTATTATGTGGTCATCATAGATTCCACATACAAGACAAATAGTTATGGTCTTCCGCTTGTTGAGATGGTTGGGGTCACACCAGTTGGGAGGTATTTTGTCATCGCATATGCTTTTGTGATGAAGGAGTCCGAGGAAGGATACACTTGGGTTTTACGGCATTTAAAGGCTCTTCTCAATGACGACGTTCAACCCAATGTTATTGTTACTGATTTCGAGAAAGGGTTGACAAATGCGATTCCCGTTGTTTTCCCGAATTCCTCCCACTTGTTATGTCTTTGTCATATATATGCCGCCGTGGAGACGAAGGCACTTAACATCACACATGACGATGTTTGGGCTAAGTTCATAAGCTCAAAGTTATTTTCAAAGGTTGTGGAGGCGGGGACTCGAGATGAGTTTGATGTGGCTTGGGAGAAATTGCGTAAGTCGTGGCCCGCGGTAGGTGCTTATATTCAGAGTACTTGGATGCCACACCATGAGAAATGGTGCAAATTTAGGACAAACATATTGACACATTTCGGGTATACTACTACCTCCTCGGTTGAGTCGGCCCATGCAAATTTG
Organism: Heliosperma pusillum; assembly: GCA_022085475.1. NCBI lineage: Eukaryota > Viridiplantae > Streptophyta > Magnoliopsida > Caryophyllales > Caryophyllaceae > Heliosperma > Heliosperma pusillum. The sequence goes on from JAIUZE010069342.1 coordinate 13,064, forward strand.
AAGAAGTGGTTGAATAGTGCCATACTCGTATTCGATAGCATTATATTTGGAGTCGTTTTCATTATTTGATGGAAACGCAACACGTGGAGATCCGTCACTTGTTAGAGTTATCAAGATCAAAATAGCTCACGGGAATTGCTCGGTTATTCTCAAGATTAAGTTGTAAACTCTCCAAGAAAGTCATCATTATCCTACGAGAAGAATTTGAAAGAGGCGCCAAGATGACTGAAGATCGCCTTGAACATGATTGTGGGTGTGTCCTCAAGAACACACATGGTTTGTTATGTGCTTGTGCACTACATCTTCTATCGGACCGTGGTTCTCGAGTCCCACTTGATGTGTTACATGAGTTTTGGAGGAAGTTGGAGTACGATGGAAATGAAGCAATACCGTCCACTGACGACGATCAACTTGAAAAGTTATTTGATGAAATTAGAGATTGTGATCCGAGTATGAGGTCGTCCATGTATGTCGCTCTTTACTCCCAGCTACATCCCGAGAGGAGGATGTGGATGAGCTAGCGGTGATTGAGAACCCTAGAGGATGTCCAAAGAAGGTAACTCGACGAGACCCATCCGCGGTTGAGCATGCACGGAGGCGGAATAGCAAAGGTAAAACTACATCTACTACTACCGGTACCACTCCGTCTACTAAAGCCGGCACCACTCCGTCGGTTGATGCCATGCCCACTAGCACGGGTAATTTTTCCACTTCATTCTCTGCACCTTTAGAGTTAAACTATGTTGTAGGTGATTGGAGAAGCTTTCATATGTCTACTTTCTTGCCACCGTGGTTTAAGGAGGACCTCGAAGCTTGGTATGATCCTCGCGGCGATGGTCATTGTGGTTACCGAGTAATCTCCCACGCTTTACGGGGTGATCAGAGTCACTTTACGATGGCGAGAGTAGAGTTACTTAAAGAAATGCAGAGCTCCGCCACATATCGTGATGAGATTTATGGTCGTGATAAATACGATCAAGAAGTTCGTAGGATTAGTTTTTGGGGGCAAGAACCATGCGGCGAAGAGCATTGGATGGACGTTTTAGATCTATATGGTTTTGCGACGACATATAATTGGGTTATATGTGTGGTTTCTTCCTTTCTCAGTCATGGAGTACGACATTGAGGTACGAGTTATACTTACATGCCTTTACGAGCCCAACAGGGTAGACGTCCTGCACCATATGGTGTTTTATGGGTTTTGCACACGGGTAACCACTGTATGAGGATCCGTGTTCGTCCTCTTTCACCAATGCCACCAATAGCCCCCTTTTGGCAACATGATGGCAGTGTAAAGTGTTATAGAGATATGTATCGTCATCAGTTCGCTATGTGGAGCAGTTTCAATCCTAGACGTTAGCTTATTATTTTTTTACTCGTTCCTTAGTAATTTGTTACTTGTAACTCGTTTCGGAAACCTAATTTGGCCTCGTCCCTTATTAGTAATATTGTTTTTTGGAAATCTTTTTTTTTTGTAATTTGTCCTCATTCATTTTTATCTTTTTAAAACATATAAAAAAAGTGTGCACAAACATTTAAAAAAATTACATAATCCATGAACTCTTAGAAACACTAAAAGTCTACGAAACAAAACACAATGCATGAACTCTAATCCTTGTCATTGTCATCATAACGCCCATCGATCTGACGCTGAACTCGATTGTCGAGTGTAGGGCCTTTTCTTGGTTTTCTTCTACTTAAACGATGATCAATAATTGGGCCTACATCCTTCATCATGCGATGAAAGAACTCAAGTTGTTCCGCGTCATATTTCGTCCTCCGAGCAACAGCAAACTGGTCGAGTAGGGCATTTGCAGTCTACAATATGAAAAAAGTTAAATTAATGAAGGTAAGAGTCTACAATATAAAAAAAGTTAAATTAAAAAAAGTTCAAAAAAAAACATTTACAAACTAAACACTTAAAATTTACCTCAACGTTGACAACGACATCGTCACGTGGTAAGGGAGAATCTAGATGATCGGGATCAATAATGAACAGGTGAGATACGTCCTGAAACCACCTCTCGTACTCTTGTTTAGTCTCCCCCGGGAAAGTAGCAGGTTCCGATCTCCTAGGAAGGTGGACTCGGTGATCCTACCAATTATCCCATAGATGATCTGCTGACGGACCTACTTCCACGTCATACCCTAATCCCGAAGATGGACGGCGGGCTTTCACCGGAATAATGGGCGCAGGAATAATCTGCTTGTACCCAAACTGTCGTAAACAACGATCAGGTTGGTACGGTTCGACGATGTCCATGAACCGTACACAACCGGAGAAAAGGGTACGAGGATAGCACTCCTCCTGACGGGGACCATCGGCTCCCACATAACAGAACCAGCGGTAAGACCGTTTAGAATACCCCGATACTCCAACAACTTCTTCTCAGTCTGAGGAAAAGGACCAACATGATTCCAATAGTGGGCCCTAGGCTGACTACCCTTATTAACCGCAGGTGGTCCGAGTCGAAAGATAGAAAACACTCAAAGATTCAAGCTTCCAACAACGACAAGCAACCAGCAATAGTCCTCATATATGAACGTGAAGACAACCCCAACTGTCGATACATATACACCAGTGTACTGGCCCCTCAAGTGTAGGACTTTATACTACCGGTATCACCCAACAAAGGAAACAACTGTGGATGTATCCTATCCCCAGATTTGTCGACAAAAAGAGTTGACCCTAACAATACAGCCATAAATCCCTGCGCATGCTCGTCATCAGCACCGACAATAGCCACCTCAGTAACCGCCTCCACCAAAATACCTCCACCCCTGTAAACAGGGGTCTTCTCACCAATCATAGGCAACTTCAACTGCTCAGCCGATGGCCTTCCAAAGTAGCCACAAACAAAGAAAAGAGAATCAACCAAATTACCGTCACCGTTCTCCACCTTACAAACATCACCATCCACTCGGATACCTAAGATTTGTGCAACATCGTGAAGAAGTATGGTAATCTCTCCGAATGGCATGTGAAAACTGTTGGTGTCCGGTTGCCACCTCTCAAGGAAAGAAGAAATAAGAGGCATGTTCAAGTGCTCAGCCATGTACCCACGAAGGTGCGAAAGACCAGTACTCCCGATAATCCCCATAACCCCTTTAGGTAGTTTCCATTTATTCAACACCTTCATCTCACCGAATCGGTGGTAACCCGTCAATACTGGATGTCCACCCTCTTTAGGATGTCCCACAATTTGTGGGCAATGTGACCTCCAAATCTAGGAATAACATAAGATACCAGTGGTCCACCAGGGGCAGGATCTGTAATGATCCAAGAGGTGTCCTTACCTGACTTCTTTTTCTTTGGGGCCACTACGCTATTAGAACTACCTTTCGAACCTCGTCTCCAACGACCCTTCTCCACCCGTCTTACCTTCAAGCGTGAGCCACAAGACTCGTGCGACCCATCTTGCTCCACCTCCTCCACAACCTCCTCCACAACCTCCTCCACAACTCGATCCGCCTCCGCAAAGTCATCATCGGTCCACGAATGAATACTACCCTCTCCAACTACCGTAGCTACCTCACTCACAATCGGGTTCGTCTTCCGACCACGTGCTGATGCGGTGACATCTCGGTTATCAACTCGACTAGTAAATAACCTCTTCCCTTTACCGGCCATCTGATCACAAATAAAAATTAAAATTAGGGGATCTACATATATTAATTGATTTTAAAGATATTTAATTTCTTTTTTTAAACAATAGCGGAATGACGGAAATTATATCTTTATTAAAAAATATTATTAGCTTACGGAAAGATACAGAATGACGGAAATTATATATTATTTTAAACAATAGTGACAACATTTTTCTCCGGAAAGACAAAATTTTTTTTTTCACTATAACAACGGTAATATCCTCGTTATTGTTAAAAACAACTTTCTGTCTTTCCGGAGAAAATAATTAATATTCATAAAAGACGAAATTAGCTCACGGAATTTTGACAATTATATTTTTTAAAAACAATACCGACGAATTTAGCTTACGAAAAGACGGAGATTATATTTTTTTTAAACAATGATGAAATTAACTTACGGAAAGACGGAAAATTTGAAAAAAAAAAAATAAATGTCTCGGCTGAACTGGGCGTGGAACAATCACGTATAGACCTAGGTCCAGGCGTGAAGGTTTCACGTCCAGACCTAGGTTTGGGCGTGACGGTTTCACACCCAGACGTAAGACCAGACGTGAAACCGTCACGCCCAAACCTAGGTCTGGACGTGAAACCTTCACGCCTGAACCTAGGTCTGGACGTGATTGTTCCACGCCCAGTTCAGCCGACACTTTTTTTTTTTCAATTTTTCCGTCATGCATTGGCTATGGTTCGGGGGATCGATATATACCGTTCTAACAATAATTAAAACTACGATAAATCTAAATCTCCTAACAAATTACAAAAAAAAATTCAAGTAATCAAGAGCACTTACATTGTCGAATCGACCAACTTGGCGGCGGAATTGTCGGAATTGAAGCGGTAGTGTTGGAAGTGAAACGATGATGACGGAAAAAATATATTTCAAAAACGGTTTTTAAATTTTTGGTGAGCGATTTTCTATTTTGGGAATTATATCAAGAGTTGGTGTTGGGAGTTATAAAGGGAAAGTTAGAAGGAGGGGCGTTTTAGGTATTCATTTTTTTTTGTCGACGTTATTTAGTAATTTGTCGACGTCGAATAGGAGGTTGGAAAACTAAACCCCCCTTTTCCTCTCTTTTTCGGCTCTTGTTCAAACCAAGTGGGCCTCCTCTTTTCTTTTCTTCTTTCTCCTTTTTCTATCTTCTTCCTGTCTTTTTTTGTGCCAGCCCATTCTTGGCAATTGTGGGCTTGTGGCCTCAACAAATAAGACAAGTTGGCACATGGTTAGGCCCAATATTAATGACACATCCTCAAACCATGTTTTATATTTGCTGAGAGAATAAAATGTAGACATGAGCATAGTGTCTTTATTTGGCCCATTTTATTTTCCCTGATCCATTTCGAGTCTCGACACGCTTTTCTTACTCGAGTTAATACCTACAATATAAAAAATAGAAAAGCAATACCAATATCCAAAAATAATATAAAATGACACTAACTAACGTAAGACGACTAAATTTCTATTTTATTCCAAAAGTGTGTAAATAATACTAAGCCGGGTCAAAAATTTGACTAAATAAGGGATAAAATGTGGGATAAAAATGGATAAAATATAGTGTTATCACTATCATGATTGCATTAAAAGCCATTCACTTGTCTGCTTACATAAATTGCCCAAAAATTACCCATTTCCTAGCTACATATAACACCACCTACCTTTGTTGAGCTAGTGACTTGCTACTTGTGTTGGGGTGACTTTATTTTTGGGATCTGCTAGAATTTGTCACAATTGTAAGCTTGTCATTGCGGGATTGTTGATTCCCATATCTTGGTGGATGTTGGCTTTAAAGAAAAAAAATTTGAATAAAAAAATGAAAGATGCAAAATGATGAAGGAAACAAAAAAAAGAAGCATGAGAAAAAAATGAGAAAAATGATCAAAAAAGAAGAGAAGAAGAATGAGTTGCTTCCATGTTTTATAAAGTATTTGATTTTGGGAAGTATACATGTGTCTTGTAATGTAAAAAGAGCCAATATGCTGCTTTTGGCTCTAGTTCTTGTTGTTTGGGAAGAGTTAAGGTTTGGAATAAGTATTCTTACACATTTGGTTGTCACTAGCTTGACATTCGCTCCACATGACCAAATTCATTTGTCCACCTTCTTACCCATTTCCCCTAGCCCTCTTCTTTGTATTATTGGCTTCTTTTCTTATGCATTATGATCATGACTAGCATTGTCTTATTGATTTGGAATATTTACCATACTAGATTGCGGGCGCATTCTCTTGAGTCGTAGATAGGAAAGTATCATTCACATATATTTGTCATGTTCGTTTCATGAGTGTGAGTGTTATCCCGTGAGAAGTCCAATGTCATTTAAAGATCATGCAAGAGTCGAAATTTCTATGTGAACTCCTTAATACCACGTCGTCGTGTAAATCTCATCCATGTATTGCATTTTCCCAATGCCCAACTTGTTTCGGGATTTTATTCATTGTACTTTAAAGCTACTAGTCGGGAATTGCATATTTTGGATGGGATGATTATTGCTCGCACCCTTTTCCTTGTCATACATTATATTGTGTGCTTGCTTGAGAACATGCGAGGTTTTAGCTTGGGAGAATTTGATGAGTCCATTTTATATATTGTTTAACTCCCTATGTTAGCTCGGTTTATTTGATTATTGCACTTCTATTAATGTGTTTGTGAGCTAATTATGTGTTCTAGGTGTTTTCATTGCATTTTATAGGAAATAAGGCACTCGGTAGCTTTTTCCCGTCAAATTAGCATTCATCCAAGTTCACGAGGCTAATAAGAGCAAGTCTTGATCATGCAAAGGTGTTCCAGGAAACATAGGGGCGTTTCGGGAAGAAATTGGAAATCCCGAGCATGAAGAAACCAACTTTGGTTGGTTTACAAATAAAGATTTGAAGTCCAAGTAAAAGCCCAAGGTAAGAGCTTGCATTGGATGCCAAATGACCCCTATGATGCCTTAGACAGACTCATGAATATGCAAGCATTGGATTCCGTATCATCATAAAGCAAGAAATTAAGACGGAATTAAGACAAAAACCCGGATACCCACGGCCCCGATCGGGGTTACTTTTTCCCGATCGGGGTTTGACTCCCCTAGGTGCTTTACGTTATGCTCCTATTTTATTATAAATAGGAGCCTTAATCCGTCATTAGGGGATCATATTGGACAACATTCTACACTCTAAAAACACTATTTTACATAATATCATTAGTCATTCGCTTAGTTTTAGAATAGTTTAGTTCCCATTAGTTGTTACAAATAATTCCTTTAAGTATTTCAATTTATATTACAAGTTCATTTGCAAGTTCATTTGCAAGTTATTTGGTTCCATTGTGTTCTTCAATTCCAAGTTTTATTTCCTTTGTTGATTGTTGAGGTAATTCTATTTCTTATATTGTTTTGTTATTTCCTTTGTCATTTTCATTATTAGTTAGTTATCATGTTTACTTTATCATTTGTTATTAGATTAGTTATCATTATGCAAGAGTAGTTACTTGTCTATGGAATTAGGGAAGCCATGGATAAATAATATTTGCAATTGTTGAAATGAGATGTTATGATATCAAATAGTTGTTTCTATCACATGTTTACATTGTATTGTTAGTCTTTGATTATTGATCACAATCCTTGATTAAATTCGTTAATTCTTTCTATAAATCGATCGAGAGGCATGGAATTGAATTAGACTAAGCATGTGTTAGTAGATCGATCTAGCCAAAGCGAGAGTTCGTTAGGACCAGATCTATTGTTGACACTAATATCAGAGGTGGGTGTCCTTAGCCTAAACAATTAGCGTTATTATCAATTTCCTAGTTTGATTTGAACATTTACATAATTTGCATGTGTGACCCGACCTCCCTAGACTCTTCCTTTATTATTATTGTTGTTTCATAAACCCAACCAAACCAATCGATAACCGACTTTGATAGAATTCACCCCATAACAACTTGTATAGCAACTCCTGTCTCCTTGTGTTCGACCCCTATTACTACATTCATTTGTATCTAAGGTATTTATCATGTAGTGCTAGCAATGGGTCGTGCCGTGTCGTGCTTCGGGCCGGGCCGTCGTGCCTAACCCAGAAGTTGGCGCGACCCAGGCCTGGTTTTTCGTGCTTTCGGGCCGTCCCGTGCCAGGCCCGAAATCGTAAACCTTGTCCGCGGCCCGCACCTGGCCCGACCAAAATCCGGGCCGTGTCGTGCCTCGGCTTCGGGCCGAGTCGTGTCTCGCCCGATTGGCCCATTTTTGTATGCTTTTTTTCGCATGGGGGTATAAATAAAAGATTAAAAAACCGGATTGTAAAACATCGACGACGTTTTAGAAAACATCGACGGCGTTTTTTATAAAAAAGACGTCACATGCCCTTAGCCTTTCTTTCTCTAAACAATTTTTCTCCCAAAGTTTACTAAATTCAAAATCCAATAAAACACTCACCCCCTCACCCCCACCGCCATCAGCGCCACCACCGGCCCTGCCCCTGCCCCTGCACCCGCCGTCGCGCCTTGCCGCCAGCCTGACGCCTGCTGCCTGCGCCGGTAAGTGTTCTTCTTCTTTCTTTTTTTTTTATTTTCTAGATCTAGTTATATTGTTGTTAGTTTTTTGTTTAATTTGGTTTAATTTGTAAACTTTTAGTCTTCGTTTTAATTTGTTGTTAGTTTTTGGTTTAATTTGTAAACTTTTAGTTATTAGATTAATCTTAGTTGTTATTGTATATAATATTTTGTTTGTTTATTTGTTTGTTTTGTTGTTAGAGTTGTTGTAAAATCTTATAGTTATGTGATGTTGTTGTTTGTTGTTGTGATTTGTGTTAATAATTTGTATAAAGAAACAAATAATCGATTTTTTTTTCGAGTTCTTCATCCCACCATGGTGGGATGTGGAGGAAAAAAAATTTCCCCCATGGTTGGACAACCATTTCACACGTCAAACCATGGGGGATTTTTTTTTCCCCCAAGTCCCACCATGGTGGGACATGTGAAATGGTTGTCCAACCATGGTGGGATAAAAATTCTGGAAATCCACCATGGTTGGACGTGTGAAATGGTTGTCCAACCATGGTGTGAAATGGTTGTCCAACCATGGTGGGATTTCCAGAATTTTCATCCCAACATGGTGGGACGTGTGAATTGATTGTCCAACCATGGTGGGATGAAAAAACTGGAAATCCACCATGGTTGGACGTGTGAAATGGTTGTCCAACCATGGTGGGATTTCCATTTTTTTCATCCTACCATGGTTGGATTTCCACAGAAAAAAAACTCGGCCATGGTTTGAATTTTTTTATTAAAAGTCCGTCCATGGTTTCTTTGAAATATTTTTATAATTTCTTAATTAAGTTGATTAAATTAATTTGTTCGATGATAATATGTTTTAGGAATATTATTAACGCTTATTTGAATGTTCTAAATTGTCTAATGCAGATGGGAGATCGAGGAAAGAGAGTTATGGTTCTCGATTATCGTACGGTGAACCGTAGAGTCACGGCTTCAAAACGTCGTATTGTTTTTCGTTGTAGTAGATCTAATCCCGTAAGTAGCAGTATTTCTGAGAGGGAGAGGTCAGAGAAGGTAGGAGGTAGTGTTCCTCAGATCGATCAGGGTTTCGAGGAAGGGGGTTTGGTGGACGACGTTTATAGGGAAGATGATATTGTTGACGAGGGTTTGGTGGACGAGGAGTCAGAGGGCGAGGAATAGGATATGGTTGAGCGGTTCGTACCGAACTCGAGATCGGAGTTAATGTTGTCTCAGAGGTTAGCCCGGGACACCTTAGGCCGCTACTCTAGGTTGCATGATGGTTCGGAGAGGGAGCCGCGGAAGAAGCCGCGCAGCGACACTGATTGGCTCCTTAGAGCCCCAGCTTTTGGTGGGCCCCGTAACATTTTGGTGTTACGGAGTTTTGGTGGGCATGTGACATTTATTAGTTGGACCGAGACCGAGGCGGCTAGGTCCTTTATTAAGTGCTACGAGAGGCTGAGTTATGTTGATGGGTTAGGGAAGATGATGGTGCCAGCTGATATTGTTAGGAGGTTTCAGTTGACTGGGTTGAATGGTTTGACGATGTGCCTTCTGAGCGCTTTTATAGAGAGGTGGCAGCCGGATACGAACACATTTCATATGTCGTTCGGGGAGATCACCATTACGCTTCACGATGTGGAGGAGATTCTTGGGATTCGGCCTCTTGGTTCGAGGGTGTTTGTGCGGGATACGTCTGCTGCGGGTTCTTCGAGGGAGGAGATGGGTTTCAAGATGGATGTGGCACAGTTTTTTGACATACTTCCCGACGAGGTGGCACCACCGTTATATAAGGGTGGTAGCTTGTTGGTGTCAGCTTTGAGGGCCCATATCACGAAAGGGAACGAGCATGACTCCCTCCGTGCTTATTTGTTGTTGTTGTTGGGACAGACTTTGTTTGTGGACAAGTCTGGGGATAGGGTGTCAGCTCAGTTGTTACCCTTGCTTGATGATCTCAAGCAGGTTGGTGAGTATGCTTGGGGTGCGGCTTGTTTGGCTTATCTGTACCAGCAGCTAGGCATGGCATCACGACGAGAGGCTCGCGGTGTTAGTGGGTGTCTACCCTTATTGCAGGCATGGATCTACGAGTAGTTCCCCCAATTTCGACCACACGGGGGAGATTATTTGGAGGGGAGGCCATGGGTCGATGCTTGGAGGCACCTTCCTCGGTTTAAGGGCGACCCTGACAATTTTCAGATGTACCGTATTAGGTTGGACGGACTTAGCAGGGAGCATGTCAGATGGATGCCTTATTGGTTGCGTATGCCGAGTTCTTCGATATACTCTCGCTATTCCGGCTATATCATATTTCAGTCCATAGTTGAGCCGTACCAGCCCGATCGGTGTATGCGACAGTTTGGGTACATTCAGACTATCCCGATGCCGATGCCTATCCCATGTACCGAGTACCGTCCAGCGAAGAACAGTTATACTGTGGAGTTTGGCCAAGAGCCCGATACGATGTGGGGCCACGAGACTTCTGTGGTGAACTTCAAGAGTCGGTCTCGATGAGCTACGATGCCTTTCGAGGTATCTCGAGACTACGAGAGATGGTACGATGATATTTCTCACCGATTCTTTTTTCCACCTTCGGATCATCTCGAGTTTATGCGTCCACTTTTTCACGCTGAGCCGGAGGTAGCTCTTGCACTTAGTCGGCATTCCTCAGATGTCTATCGTTTACCTACTCCGGAGATGCAGCAGCATCAGTTAGATATTTTGTTTAGTCAGATGAGTATGTACTACGACACCCATGATGAGGGTAACTAGTACCGGATATTTATGCATCGGATTTGTTTTATTTGGTTTTTATGTAGTATTGACTTATCTTTTATTTCTTTTGTTATTAGTTTTTTATGGATTCTTGATTTATCTTTTATTATTTATATTATATTTGTATTGGCCACAATATGAAAACCCTAGCATTTCCTCTATTTAAACCCTTTACCCAACAAATTATTTCCACACAACTCACTATCTTCTCTCTACTCTTAAAATATATTACCTCTCTTATCCTATACTTTAATCATGGTGATGGCTAACATACAACTAGTGAATTATTATCAAAATAAAATTAACGAGATAGTTAACGAGTTTCCCTTACTATTCGATCACCTTATGATTGTGTTGAATAATCATGTACTTAATAATTTCATAAGTCGTGGCGATCCTCCCCTATCCTCGCTTCAACTAATGCATGGACCTATTTACGGTCTCAACTCTCAACAACCCTTCCATTCATCCTAGGAACGTAACAGAAGGTATCATTATTTTTAATCTATTGTCTATCTTTTCTAATCAAAAAATTTTGTGGACATTATTATGAAGATTAATTTTTGTATACAGAAAATGTCATCCTGAAGCGAAGTGAGTGGGAGAAAGTGAGGTTGGAGATAGTTGAACTGTTCAAGAGGTGTTTGACAGTTGTCCCATATAGGACCTTACACTCTCTATGTTCGGGGGACGGCAGGATGTTCGTCGGGCCATTTCAGAGTCTTAAAACCTTTGAAATGTATGTAACTCACGAAGAGGAGGAGTTTTATAGGCCTAATGGTTCTTCATCCGAAGGATATTCAACTGATTAAGTGTTGGCGTATTTTATTATGTGTATTAAGAGTCTTAAAATCGTTGTAATATTTTCAAGTTTTTAAGTAATGATTAAAGTTGTCAGTTGAGTTGTCCCACCATTTTTCAGAACTTTATTAAAGTTGTCAGTTAAGTTGTCCCACCATTTTGTCAGAACTTTATTAAAGTTGTCAGTTGACTAGTCCAATCATCTTAATTATTAAAGTTTTTTGGATTATTTTGTGTTCGGACCCAATACCAAGCCTCACCTCTATTTAAAGAGCTCACTCCACCATCATTTTTCACACAACTGACTATCTCATCTACTTTCTCTCTAAAATCTCTCTTGTCATTCTCTCTATTTTCCTTCTTTCCTCCCTCATGCCTATGAACGATGTTGAAGAGGTTAATTTCATACAAAATAAAATTGATGAAATTGTTAAAGATGTGAAACCATCATCCTGTCCATGACACTGCATCAGCTGATGGAGGGTTACCAGGGTGATGGTCAGATATTCCATGGCCCGCTCGAGGCAATTTTTACATACCACATTTATATCGGATACCAGGAGGATGAGTTATTCAAGCCAAAGGAATATTCATCCACAGATTATTCCACTGATTAGTGTATTGGTGGTATCATGATCTACTTTATGTATCCACTTTAACTTATGTCAGCTTTATGTATCCACTTTAATTTCCGTCCACTCATATTTCCGTCAGCTTAATATATCCACTTTAATTTATGTCACCTTTATGTATCCACTTTAATTTATGCCAGCTTTATGTATCCACTTTAATGTCTGTCAGCTTTAATTTCCGTCCACTTTAAATTCCGTCAGCTTTATTCGAGTGTTGTCAACATAAATAAATTTAGATAAAAAAAGAACAAACAATACATAAATATCCATCAAATATACAAGTACATTTTGAACATATTAATAAAGTTATTAACCAAAGCTCAATTTCCTTGCAACTTCATCATCAGTGCTTTCATTTCTTCTTCTCCGACTTCTTCCCGTGGTGGATCCAATGCAAGTGTTCCAGTTCTCGATGTTTCTTTGGTACAAAGTATCGAGATGACTGACACTCTCGTGTCTGTAGGTCCGCCAAGCGGGAGCTAATGGTGGCATGGTGTGACACCCTCAAATTTGCGGAAAGAAAAAAAAATAATTTAAATAAATAAACAAAGGTGTCATAAATAAAAAGGTTCATAACAAAAGAAAAATAATATTATACATAAGAATTATACAAGACGGGAGACATATCTCCCGTATAAATACGGAAATAAAAAGAGTGTATAATAATATACAATCCTAAAGAACCGAATATAGGTCCAAGGTAAATACTTCACTCGCTAGCTCGTCAATGTACCCAATGTATGCATCACAAACCTGCCAACCGCATTAAATATAACCACGGAAGCCACAGTCAGTGGGGAGTAACTCCGAGTTCTCCCAGCCACGAAATGTCGAGTTTAATTAAACATGAATAACATAAAAGCAATGTATATGGAAAATACAAAACCTTAACATATATGATATGCTTTTCATGTTATGGAACAAATAACTAACATATAACCTATCATATGAAATCTATCATGTGAATCTGTTAATAATCTATAGCACGAGATAGGGAAGCTGGTATGCTAGCTCAGAGGTTACCATTAACATGGCCATGATACACTCAAACCCTAATCAACACGTAATCATGTGAATCAGTTAACAATCGGTAATCCAAACTCTATCAATTTTAGCCGGCTTGCATCTCACCTTCTAAAACTCATAGAATCATACAAACATGAAAGACCAATAC
>JAIUZE010069343.1:0-12085 GCA_022085475.1 Heliosperma pusillum
TTGCCATGTACACGATGCTAGTGCGTTTCATTTACCGTGAGAGTTGTCGTCTTGTGTCGTTCTTGAATGCGTGATTTCATGATATTATTCATGGTCATTGCATGATTGGACACCGTCAATGTCTTGGTTCGTGAATGGATGATAATATGTTTGATTTAATGTGGTCATCGCATGACTTGACTTGGTTTGTTTGGCGAGTCCCAATCTTATCAATCTTATACCGCTAACGGTGAGATGCAAGCCCTAGTGAGCGTATTCGGTTGCCTAAGAGTGTCTTCCCCGAGTCTTTGAATAACATGATGGTTTCGAATTTGATTTCCACATGATCTTATCATTATCTATAGAATTGCCTATCTATTCTTATTGTACCTCACATGTATATCTATATATGCATGATCTAGTTTTGTATATCCTTATATGTACGTTTAATGTGATATGGCTGGGAGAACCCGGAGTTACTCCCCACTGACTGTGGCGTTCATGTTTTTCATGAATGAACATGTTGCTTGCATGGATTGACTTTTTGGATATGATATTTTGGGGTTCGGGTGTGAGCTAGCGGGCGTTGTCCCTGGAAGATTAACCTCTAGAGTATTTTAGCTTATTTGCTAAACACTTGTTCTTTGTTAACATTTTGAGAGACTCCGTCTCTTTGTTATTTGCCGCACTTAGTTGTAATATTTTGACACTCCTCGTTTTATTTAACTTGCATGTATAAAAGTTTTTAAAAACTACCTATTTCCGCAATATAATTCACATGCTTGTTTGTTTATTATTTCCGCATTCGCGAGGGTTATCACAGCTTCTTGTAAGGCCTTCCAAAATCTTGAACAAAACCTCGGGTCTCGGTCGGATATGATCTCCTTAAGAACACCATGATATCTGACGATCTCATCAACATAAGCTTTGGCTAGTCGATCTAAACTCCAAGTCTCCTTGATCGGAATAAATATGGCACTCTTGGTCAAACGATCAACAATAACCCAAACGACATCTTTACTTCCAACGGTCCTTGGAAAGCCATGACAAAATCCATAGAAATAGATGTAAGTTTCTTAAACTCAATATTAGACATTTATAATATCATCATATAATTAGTTTACTCATTAAACTAATGGATCATATGCATGCATAACAAAATAACACAAAGATAAGAAGAAACATTTTTCCTTACATTGATAATGAAGAAATGGGCACAATATCTAAACTCCTTTCAAATATTGTTCTTGAGCTATGAATATGAGGATGATCTTCCTAGTTTCAAATTAGAAACTATCCTATAAGTTGCACCCAAGACAAGCCTTTTTATCTCTTCTAAATACTACACTAATATAAAGAAGAAGCCCTTAATATATATATCCAATAACTCTTATTACTACCCTTAGTAATTTTATTAGAAATTTCATGAACTCAATTTGTAGGAAAACTTCTCAAGTTTTTCTTACAGAGAAGATTGAGGTTTTTGAGAGATAAGTTAGATGTTTGCATGTATGAGATATGCTTTGAAAATAAGAGGAACAAGTCCTCTTATGCTTGCTAGAGGACCGGCCACACATGCTCATGGGGAAGGGTTTGCTTTTGTCTTTTGTTCTTAACAATGCACTAGCTCATAGTCTAGGTCTAGGTTTAATTATTGTGTCTAATTCTTAATAAGAGCAACTAATAATACCTAAACCTCTACCCTAACCCCTCTAAAACCGGTGCACCCATATAACATGAGTTTCCATTTTATTTTTGCATTTTATTATTTGTCACATATGTGACCTGTGACATGTAACATGTAATCTATACTTATAAAAGTGTATTTAACTAATTTAAATACAATTTCATAACAAATAATTAGACTTAACATTTTAAGTCACATTTTATAATTACATGTAAATAAAATGGGTCATCTCATATTTGGTTAATATAATCTAAAACAATTTGTAATTATAATCAACCAATTTTGCTTAACTCAAATGTTTCATAAACATAATGCATTCTTAGTAATATAACAATTAAATTACTAAAATGAATCTTATTTAATCATATTACAATAAGATATAAATCTCACTTAAAACCTGTTCAAAATAAGGGATTAATTAATCTGTATCACTATACGATTAATTAATGTACACGACTAGGGGATTGTCCTTTAGGTGTGACCTCAAGGGATCAACTGATCGCCACCGTCATACGACATTAACGCCAAACTCTATTGAGCCAATCGTTGCCAATTTATGTTGACCAGTTGACTATAATATTCATCATCCTTTAGTATTCTTATTATTGAGATTTAATTATATGATCGCACTATTGTTGAGGACACTTACTCCAAGAATAGATTACCACTTCCATAGTGGAATATCCAAAGGTTGTAGCAATCCACCGGGCCTCTTGTGTTCGATTTTCACTTATTGGCAAGTAAAACATCTGCCAACATAGGACACAACATCACCTTTCAAATTCGGCCACCAAAGTTGTAGCTTCAAGTCTTTATACATTTTATCACCTCCGGGGTGGATAGAATAAGGAGAAAGATGAGCTTCATCAAGAATCCGCTTCCTTAAGTCAAGAGTATTAGGCACGAACACTCGGTGATGGAGTTGAAGGACACCTTTGTCATCGACTTTGAAGTCTTTGGCTTTTCCTTCTAGAAGCTTGGCTTGAATTGACTTCTAGGTATGATAATCAACTTGGCTTTTGCGGATTTCACGGAGAAGAACGGGTTCGGCAACCATGGCACCAACATAATCAAATCCACGTTCCAAGAACTCCAACTTCAACTTTCGAAACTCGGCACAAAGATCATCGGGTAGTACCCACATAGCATTCAAGCATTGAGAAGATTTCCTACTAAGAGCATCGACAACAACATTAGCCTTCCCTTCATGGTATAGCAACTCAAAATCATAGTCATTCACCAATTCCAAGCATCTTCTTTGTCTCATATTCAACACCTTTTGAGTAAATATGTACTTCAAACTCTTGTGATCGGTAAATATGCGACAATGAACACCAATAAGATAGTGTCTCCACACTTTCAAGGCATAGACCACGGCGGCTAATTCCAGATTATGAGTAGGGTAGTTTTGTAACACCCGGAAAGGTACCCTATTTTTATAATGAAAATATTTTACGGTTACTTTTCAGCGAATTTGAGTTTTAATTTAGAATTTAATATTCCGAGTCGAATTTAGAATTTCCGAGTTCGTATTTGGAATTTCCGCGAGATTCCATGTGAATCCCGTCTTAAGCCGTCATTGACTTTTGTTGACTTTTTCCTTACACAACTCATACTCCCTACTTCACCTATTTTTCATTCATTCAACACAACACTTACTTCATCCTTAAGAAACCATCAAAACCCTTGCCTCCATTTTTGATCCATCTTTGAATCATCATATCTCAATCGTTTCTTGCTCAAATTCGCGTAAGTTCGTCTTATTCTTCCCCTCTTACTTTCCTCTATCCGTATTGATAATAAAATTACCGTCTTTCTCGCTTTTCAAACTTTCCGTCTTTCTCAAGGTGAAGTAAATTCATCTTTTATTAACTATTTTGTAGGTGGTGACCTTCAAGATCCCGACAAAGACTAATTTCTAATTGAAGAGGAGCTTGACGAGTAGTGAAGACGCATAAAGGTAACGGTGAAGGGTTACTCGATATCATTTACGTGTTTTACATGTTATCTATGCTAGGAATCGTATTTAGAATACGATTAGTGAGTTTAGTAATTGTGTTGATGATGGTTTATATCGTTTGTTGAGAATTTATATGAGAATCTATTATTTATGTTGATAATCGATAATGGTTAAATGTGGATCCTTAGTGAAAAGGGTGATTTTCGTGCATATGGACCCCCGCCGGTCGACCGACAGCCGGTCAGACCACCGGCTGGGGCACTGGCTGTGTATTATTGCATTTTTACGTGATTTTGAAATATGACTTAGGTCTCAGCCGGTCGACCGGCAGCCGGTCAGACCACCGGCTGAGACACCCCTACTTTCCTTCTTGTTTTTCATAATACTTTGGTCCTTAGCCGGTTGACCGGCAGCCGGTCCACCTGACCGGCTAGGACACCCTGAAATTTCAATGTTGTTTTTCATATGATACATGGCCTTAGCCGGTAGACCGGCAGCCGGTCCACCTGACCGGCTGGCTTCTGCTGGATGTTGTTTGTATTTCTTGTTTACGATTTTATTTATAATAGTTCGCATGATTCGTTTATCCTATAATTTTACGTAGTGACTTATGATATTAATATTTTGAATATATGATTTTTCATTCGCTTGTATTACATGTTTTGTGACGGTTTTTGGTATGTTCCACTTTGAGTCGGTTTTTACAAATGTTACGGTTTGAGCGTTATTTTCGTCTTGTGCTTTGTGCTCTCATTTCCTTGGCTACCTCCACGTTCGTAAGGCTGGAATGTCGGAACGGGGAGGTATCCTACTGCTTAATTGCATGTGTAGTGGGTATACGACGACGTTGTTGGGAGTTGAACGCATTGCGTTGATCGACCCGGCCGTCAAATGTTGTGTACTTGCGAGGTGGTGTAATTTGCCATGTGCTTACCGCTTGTTATGTGGCTCGAGCTCTTTTCCGCCTCTTTCGTGAATTATCGACCGAATTTGGGGTACTCGGCGTCTATGATTGACCGAGTCTTGGATGCGAAACGTCATCGCTTGTCGAATCGGAACACGTTTATTCCAAGAGTCTGGCCAAGTTTAGACTAGGAACCGTATTATTATCGTCGTCCTACCAGGAGGAAATTAGTCTACATATACGAAATGTCATCGTGTATGCGTTTAGGGAAATGCTTATCTCGTGGATGCCTGCTAATCATACTTGCTATGTACACGGTGCTAGTGCGTTTCATTTACCGTGAGAGATGTCGTCTTTGTGTTGTCGTATTTGAATGCGTGACTACATGATTGATTATTCATGGTCATTGCATGACTTGGCATGGTTGGTTTGTCGAGTCTCAATCTTATCAAACTTATACCGCTAACGGTAAGATGTAAGCCCTAGTGAGCGTATTCGGTTGCCTAAGAGTGTCTTCCCCGAGTCTTTGTATATCATGATGGATTCGGACTTGTACCTCTTATGCTCTTATCATTATATATTGAATTGCCTATTTATCCTTATCGTATTTCGCATGTATATCTATATATGCATGTTTCTACTTTTGTATTTCCTTTTATGTACGTTTAATGTGATATGGCTGGGAGAACCCGGAGTTACTCCCCACTGACTGTGGCGTTCATGTTTTTCATGGATGAACAGGTTGCTTGCATGGATAGCTTTTTGCTTATGCTATTTTGGGTTCGGGTGTGAGCTAGCGGGCGTTGTCCCTGGAAGATTCACCTATAGTCGTTAATTAGCTAGTTTGCTAATCTCTTTGACATTGTTAACCTTTTGAGAGACCCCGTCTCTTTATTGTATTTCGTACTTAGTTTGTAATATTTTGACACTCCTCGTATTATTTATTCTGCATGTATACAAGTTTTTTTTTAAAACTTCATATTTCCGCTATATAATTCACATGCTTGTATGTTTTATATTTCCGCATTCGCGAGGGTTGTCACATTTGGTATCAGAGCTTTATCGCTCCCGACGCACACACGTGAACCCTAATTTAAACTACTTGACCTTAAAATAATAAATGAGAGTAGGGTAGAAGTTAAGGATTTTGCTTGGTAGTCTATTTGTTTATGCTAATTGATAGGAGTAACTTAATTTAATTTTGTTTCTTATGAAGATGGTGAGACCTCGTCTAGTTGAGAACGTTATGTTGGAAGCTCTCACTCAAGTGCTGAAAAATCAGCAAGATGCGGCGTTAGCTCAAGCTAACCAAGTTCCCCCTAGAAGGGAAGACAACCATCAATTCAAGGTGGCTACACGTGGGTAGCTGGACAGATAACTAGAAGTAAAATTGTACCATATGGTGGAGAACCGGACCCTACGGAGCTATCCGATTGGTTCCGTGAGATAGAGAAGCAGTTCGATCTATACCAAGTCCGAGAAGAGGACAAGGTGAGGATCGCAAAGCACTTCCTTGTGAGGGAAGCTGATAACTGGTGGGCTATCACAAGTGCCACCGCTGTTCTTGAAGAAGACTTCAACTGGGCTTGCTTCAAAGCTCTTGTGGAAGGTAGATTCTATCCTAAAGAGCTTAAGCAACAAAGGCTTAAAGAGTTCATTGACTTTAAACAAGGCAATTTGTCAGCTCAGGACTTCACCACGGAGTTCAATAAGCTTGCTCATTTTGCTCCAAGACTTATCCTAGATGATGAGGACCGAGCGTTCTATTACCGAAACAAGTTGAGTACCGTTTTGCAAAGTAAAGTGAGGAGGAATACTACCTCCTTTGGAGATCTTTATGATGATGCCTTGTGGGCCGAGAATTCTATGAAGGCTATTAGAGATGAAGCCTTGATAAATAATCCCTCTCCTTCTTATGTTCCTAGGCCTAATTCTTTTGGGAAGAGACCGTTTATGCCGTCTTCTTCTAACTCTTATGCTAACAAGAGGAGATTCTTTCCTCCTTCCAATGCAAATGCCAGAAATCCTACTCCTTTTATTCCTACAACTACTTCAAATGTGGCTCATAGGCCTTATGCTCCTCAAGCTCAAGCTCAAGGTCGTCAATGTAATCGTTGTAGACTTCCACACCACCCGGGTGTGTCATGTTCCAACCGACCTTACATTTGCTACTTTTGTCAAAAGGGTGGTCATCGTTATGAGCATTGCCCCGATCGAAAGTTGCCTCCTCCTCCTGCTAAACCTAAGGGTTCCATCTTTGTCATGAGCCGTGCTGAAGCCGATGCTCATCCAGAGATCATTACGGGTATGTTCTCAATCTTAGAGCAACCGTGTCTTATTCTATTTGATATCGGTGCTTCTATGTCTTTTGTGTCATCGACTTATGCCAATAAATTATCTATCAAGCCTACATCTAGTGAGGATACTCCCATATCCTTACCTTCCGGAGATATTATCTCTTGTTCTACTCCTTAAGTTTCCTCTAGGAGAGTTCGATATAATATTAGGTATTGATTGGTTAGCATTGTATCATGCTAGGTACGAGTGTCGTGATCAAAAGATTTATTTAAAGAGTCCTTTAGGGGTTAAAATAACCTATAAGGGATCTCATCCCCGAAAAGGTGTGTCTTTAATTTCCGCTATGAAATTGGTAAGTATGGTTAGAAAAGGTCACCAAGCATACTTGTGTGTTGTGACTTCTTCAACTACCTCTTTGCCAAGTATTGAAGATGTGCCTATTGTTCGAGAATTCGTTGATGTATTCCCCGAAGATTTGCCAGGGATCCCTCCCGAGCGTGATGTTGAATTCTCTATTGATCTTGTTCCTGGTTCTGGTCCCATAGCCAAAGCTCCTTACCGTATGGCTCTGACCGAATTAAAGAATTAAAGAAGCAGCTAGATGATATGATTGAGAAGGGTTTTATTCGACCAAGTGCCTCGCCTTGGGGTGCTCCCGTTCTCTTTCTAAAGAAGAAAGATGGTTCTATGAGGCTTTGTATTGATTATCGTGAATTGAATCGAATTACAATCAAGAATAGGTATCCTTTGCCAAGAATAGAATATTTATTTGATCAACTAAAGGGTGCTTCTACATTTTCCAAGATTGATTTGAGATCCGGTTATCACCAAATTCCCGTTCGAGATGTTGATATTCCAAAGACCGCTTTTAGTACAAGGTATGGTCATTATGAGTTCAAGGTAAATTGACGAATGCTCCCGCTATCTTTATGGATCAAATGAACCGCACATTTAGTGAGTATCTTGACAAGTGTGTGGTGGTGTGTTGGAGCTAGTGTCCTCCACAGTTAGTGCAATAACAGAAATAAATCTCTGTAGGTTCACAGGGTATACTTTTTATAATAATCAGTTGATTAACGTTTATCAATAACGGTTGGCTTGCTAGATAAGTTTGACGTTATTGTCATACAGATGGCGGTGATCAACTGGTCCCTAAAAGTCACATCTAAAGGATGTGTTTGAGAGATGTGATTATTTGAGAAAATAATCATATTGATGCCCTATTATATGACTAAAAGGTTAGTCAGTGTATTTGACTAAAAGGTTAGTCAATGTGATGATGAGACGATTATTTAATAACGATTAAATATTATAAGCTGAGACGAATTAAAAGTAAATCGCAATTAAATATAAACTGTTGTATTTAATTAGCATATATATAATGTAAGCTTATGCGAATTAAAATGTTAATTCGTAAATTGAATATAAAATGTTATATTGAATTAGCAAATTATAATTATACGGATAATTATAATTAACGTATAAATTATACGATTGTCATATTAGATGTTGTCAGACCGGTATTAATGTATAGACTACAAAATGTTGTATGGACATATTAATACATGACAACCCAAATGACATTTATAATAATAATACACATTTTATATTAAAGCGAATTTAACCGAAATAAAGTCCAGATTCACTCTTGAATTTTCGGTCAATGGGTAGTTATTTTGAGGAGAAAAATCTCTTCATAAAACCTACTTTGTGCCGTGAAACAAAAAGGGAAAGAGAGAAAAATTATAACCCTAATTTCATTTCTCACAAGTGCCTCCATCATTCACACAACACAAAAAGTTAACAGTAACTTTTAAAAAAAGATTTCTAGCAAATTCAAGGGCATTTCTCAATCAATCTTGGGTGCTACGATTAGGAGGTATCATCATTTTGATATTGTTCTTAGGCCTTTAAGCAAGGACTAAAGATTATTTCTAATCTCTTGTTTTTATGCATTTTCGTTTATGACTATTAATCATATAATCATAATTTCATTATAATCCTGTATGATTTAAAGGGAAGTATACGGATATTTTCCCACAAGTGGTATCAGAGCCTTAGGGCTATGAAATTGTTTATATGATTTTCATAAATTTTGAATTTGTATAATTTTGTTTAAAAAAAAAAAAAAAAAAAAATCTTTTCGGCAGAAGTTTTTTTTTAGCCGTGTGTTTTAATTTTTTTTTTGGGATCCATTTTGATTCAAATATTGTTATTTTAAAAGGTTGAGATAATAATATATGAATTTGTAGATGTTTTGATTTAATAATGATTGAATTAAAACGTAAATGGAATTTGATATGAATGTTAATGAACATCCTTTTGCTTTATATTTTCGGTATAAAATGATCTAGATATTCATGTTAAAAGGTTAATTTTGTATCAATGTTTAATATCGATTAGATATTGTTTGTTTGTACCGATCTAGTTAATATAAGCTTGATCAAATTAAATCGGTTTAATTTGATTAATTTTTTTGCTGCCCGTGCTACTGTTCACAATTATAAAAAAAAAAAAAAAAAAATTTCTGTTTTTTGGCAGCAACAGCATTTTTATTTGTGTATTGGATTTTCGGTTTTTGTTATAAACCGAGAGAAAAGTAAGAAGAGAGAAAAAAAAAAAAAAATTTTGGGTACCAATAAATAAAAAAAAAAAAATTCGTTTTTTTTTCTTTATACCGTTTTTTTGTTTTGTACATTATTAAGATAATGTATGATTGTTTTTGTGAAAAAGTTCACAAATTTTTGATACCATGTTATTTTAAAAAGGTTTAAAATAATGTTGTTGTTATTCATATTAATTATGAATTTCATTGGATTTTGTTTGAAATCTAGTGATGGATTACGGAATCGTCACATGATTTAATGGTGGTTTGGATAATTAATCAACATATTTTTTGCATTATGTTTTGTATGATTAATTTTAGTTGATGGTTTTATTATGTTGAATGTTGTTTGAATGGTTTAATTTTACACTTTTTTGTACAATCAGTTGTAATTTACTAGTGTGGCCTTAGTAGATTATGTTTTCGAAATGATGGAAACATAGTCTTGGTTGTAATTTGAGATCTCGTATCTCCCCTATGTAATTTTAAGTTTTGGAATCATTTTGAATTAGAATGTAAATAGGTTTACATTTGTAATTTTTAAAATGTATTTTGAGAAGATTCAAGATGGAGATCGGATGGCTCACTCCCGCTATATGGACCAAGGTGGAACATCAAGTCAAGCTTCTCGAGTCCATAAGGATGGATTCCAAACTTGTATTTTGTTCATTTTGGTAGTTAGGCCACACTAGGTGTTTTATTTTGCGTTTTATTTTTCCCATTCTCGTTGCTTTATTCACATGATAGATAATTGCATCATATTCCGCCTAAACCAAACCACCTAAAAATGCATGATAAATGATTCATACAGTTTGAATATTTTAATCATGGACATACAGATGTCACTCGCTTTTAGGGCCATCACCTTAGTTTAAATCATTCTCGAGTTGCTAGACACATTCGTTCACTTAAAATGAATTAAAGTTAAGATGATGGGACCTTCCCCTATAACTAAAATTGAGACTAGTCTTTATAGGGAAAACTACTATGAACCCCTTCTGCGTCGGAAGTCATAATATGACCCCTTCTACGTTGGGTAAGTAGTGAGTGTTGACCTATTTTTATCTCAACATTATAGTACGAGTAATATCTCGTGATTATGATGGACTAAAGATAGAATTTACAGAAATTTATCGACCATGAATTCTAAAAGTAGAATTAGCCAAGAGGTTGGCTTATCAATTTACAGAAATTGAGTCTTGGGATCATTTATGTAATTCTTGAGGGAGGTCAATTGTATAAATGCACGAGTCATCGCATTAAACAGTTTTTCATTAGACTCAAAATTAAAACGATGAATACTTATCATATTTATTTTCTTTTTCACAATTTTTGAATTCGTTATATACAGATATAACTGCTAAATAACAAAATGGCTGGCCATACTGATGACCCAATGCCAAGTGCCACGCTCGGACGTGAATCCTGGCTTAAGATGTTCATGGACACTATGAATCAGTCAACACGACTGAAGAATAACGGGTCCAACTTTGCGGACTGGGAGGCGGCATTACGGAATGCTGCCATTGCTGACGGTAAGCTCAAGTACTTGACTGAGCCACTACCGCCAAACCCAGGCCCCAATGCAGTAGCAAATGAATCACTTGCTTATAGTGATTTCGTAATGGAGGCGGGTACGATAAAGAACGTACTCATCTTTTCAATGGAATCCAATTTGCAAAGTCGATTCATTGCCCAAGGTGCAAACAAGATTTTCACCACGCTCTCTAACGAGTTCTCAAAAGCTCCGAGGATCGTTAGCTATGAGCATACATGTCGCTTTTTTTGAAGCGAAACTCCAAAAGGGCCAAGTAGTTAGCCCACACATTCTTGATATGATTGAGAATGTCGAGAAGCTGGAGGCACTTGGTTGCAAAATCGATGAGAAGATCGTCATAGACCGCGTTCTTCATTCACTTCATAATGGTTTTGCCCTTTTCAGGGCAAATTACTATATGAATGATATGAAGAAGAGTCTTCATCAGCTCCACTCACTCCTCGTACAGACAGAGAGTGATCTGAAATTGGGTGGGAGTCTGAAACAGGACGTTCTCATGATTGCCAACAAGGGCAAAGGTAAGGGCAAGGCTAAGGCCAACCTAGCTGTAGGGAAGCCGAAATTCAAAAAGCCAGGGCAAGTCAAGAGTGGGCCTGGTGAGACTAGCGGTAGCTCACAAGGCAAGACAAAGAGCGATGAAGGTAACGTGGAGTGCCACCATTGCCACAAGCTTGGGCATTGGAGGATGAACTGCCCCGTGTACCGTGAGGACATAAAAGCAGGCCGCGTCTCTCCTGTTGGTATGTCTTCTTCTTTTATTCATATGATTGAGATTAACCATGCAAGTTTCGGAACTTGGGTATTAGATACTGGTTGTGGTTCTCATCTGTGCAATCATTTGCAGGGCCTAAGAAACATCACAACTCTCGCAAGGGGTGATGTGGACCTACGAGTGGGGAATGGATCAAGAGTAGCTGCCTTTTAGTGGGAACATATGTAATCCAACTCCCGAGTGGATTTGAGTTATTTCTGAATAACTGTTACTATGTACCCAGTTTATCTAAAAACATTATTTCAGTTTTCGTACTTGATAAGGACGGTTTTTCGTTTGTAATAAAGGATAATAGCTGTATTTTCTCTTTAAACGAAATGAT
>JAIUZE010069349.1:0-19463 GCA_022085475.1 Heliosperma pusillum
TCATCGTTTTAAAAATTAAGTCTTAATGCAAAAACTGTTTAATGCGATGACTCAAGCATTTATACAATTGACCTCCCTCAAGAATTATATAAATGATACCAAGACTCAATTTCTGTAAATTGATAAGCCAACCTCTTGGCTAATTCTACTTTTAGAATTCCTGGTCGATAAATTTCTGTAAATTCTATCTTTAGTCCATCATAATCACGAGATATTACTCGTACTATAATGTTGAGATAAAATAGGTCAACACTCACTACTTACCCAACGTAGAAGGGGTCATATTATGACTTCCGACGAAGAAGGGGTTCATAGAAGTTTTTTCCTATAAAGACTAATCTCAATTTTCATTTTAGAGGAAGATCCCATCATCTTAAATTTAATTCATTTTAAGTGAACAAATTCTAGCATTTAGTGAATGATTTAGACTAAGGTGATGGCCCTATGAACGAGTGACATCTGTATGTCTATGATGAAAATTCAAACTATATGAAACATTTTTCATGCATTTTAGGTGGTTTGGTTTAGGCGGAATATGATGCAGTTATTTAACATGTGAATGAAAAACAAAAGAACGGAAAAAATACGTAAACTATTACAACGGTCCTAGTGTGGCCTATCTACCAAAGTGAACAGTAAATACAAGTTTGGAATCCATCCTTATGGACCCGAGAAGCTTGACTTTGTCTCATCTTGGTCCATGCAGTGGGAGTGAGCATCCGATCTCCGTCTCTAGTCTTCTTAAAATTACATTTAAAAATTACAAAATAAACCTATTTACATTCTAATTCCAAAACATAATTAAAAGAAAAATAAAAGGAGATTCGAGATCTCAAAATTACAACCAAACCATGTTTCCATCATTACGAAAACATGATTAACTAAGGCCACACTAGGATTTACATTTTTCAACCAATTGTAAAAACGTAAATCAAACCATTTATTCATTCATTCAACAAAAATGCATCAACTATATAAATTAATACTACAAAACATAATTCATTAATTATGTTGATTAATTATCCAAACCACCATTCAAACCGATCAAAATTATGTGACAATTCCTTAATTGCCCACAACAATTTTAATCTTCCATAATCCATTTTATTTTAAACCTTTTTAAAATAATCGGGTATCATTATTGTGAACCTTTTCACAATAACAAACAAACAAACATTATCTTTATAATGTCAAAAAAAAAAAACAAACAAATTTTTTTTTTTTCTACGGGACACTGTTCACGTGAACAGTACCAGCACCCAAATTTTTTTTTTTTTTTTTATTTGATTCTTCTTCTCACGGTTTTATCCAAAAGAAAAAACCGAAAAAGACAATAAAAATAAAAAAAACTGCTGTACACAGCAAAATTAAAAAAACAGAAACTTTTTTTTTTTTTTAAACAGCAGCAGTGAACAGTAACCGGGCTGCACAAAAAAAAAAAAAAAATTTCGGTGTTGCCAATATCGCTAGATCGGTACAAATTTCAATATCTAATCGTTATTAAAATTGATTCAAACTAGATTATTCAATTTAACCTTTTAAAATGAACATCTAAATCATGATTAAATCGATTATCCTTATATTCATTTAATCACAATCGCTTTGAACATCATTAAAATTGAATCATTATTCAAAATCATCAATTTAAAACAATGAATCCGAAAATAATAGCAACAACAAAATCAAAACAATTCCATCTTATTTTAATTTAATCCTTATCAAATTAAAACAACCACAAATTTATTATATTGAATTTTAACCTATTAAAATAACAATATCAATAAATCAACAATGGAAAAATAAAACCCTAAAAAAAAAACACACGGCTACAACAAAAAAAACAGCCGTGACTATATTTTTTTTCGGTAATATCAAAATTTTTTTTTTTCCCAAATTTATATTTCATAAAAATGAAAAACATATAATATAATTTTGTAGCCAAAAGCTCTGATACCACTTGTGGGAAATAACTGTTTACATCCCCTTAAAATTTAGGATTATAACAAAATTATATAATATGAAATTGCAAGTCATAGATATGAAAACGATACAAATGTAGAGACAATGAATTAAACCTTTGGTCCTTAGCAAAATCGGCCTAAGAACAGATATCAAAGTAGATATCCTCCTAATTGTCTCACCCAAGATTGATCGAGATATGCCCTTCTCCTTTGCTAGAAAGATGATTAAAAGTTACTGTTAACTTTTTAGGTTTTTGTGTTTTGTGTGTGATGGAGGCACAAGTGAGAGAATAGAATTAGGTTTTTAATTTCTTTCCTTCTCTTCCTTAATCTCACGGCACTACTAGGTCATCTATGAGGAGATTTAGTCTCCTCAAATAACTACCCATTGACCGGAAAAACCCGAGTCTATCTGGACACTTTTCCGGTCATTTTAGCTTCTAATATAATGTAATATATTATAATCGTCATTAGTCAAAGACCGACATTATAATACATCATTAATTATAAATATCAGTATATTTATAATTTTCCAATTAATTATAACGGTTTATGTTTAATTAGCTTACATTATATACAACAATTAAATATAACCTTTTATATTCAATTTACGAATTATAGTTAATTCGTCTCAGCTAACTTTATTTAATCATTATTAAATAATTGTCTACACCGACTAACCTTTTAGTCTTTTAATAAGGCATCAATATGATTATTTTCTCAAATAATCACATCTCTCAATCACATCCTTTAGGTGTGACTTTTAGGGACCAGTTGATCACCGCCATCTGTATGACGATAACGTCAAACTTATCTAGCAAGCCAACCGTTATCGATAAACGTTAATCAACTGATTACAATACAAAGTATACCCTGTGAACCTACAGAGAATTTATTTATGTTATTGCACTAACTGTGGAGGACACTGGCTCCAACATTATTTTTGTAACTTCAAACTAAAATGTGATTTCGACGACATAAATTTGAATTTATGAAACTTGAAGACAAGTTTATGTGATTTTAGCCTTTTCTGAGTGTAACTTCAACCATTATTTGTGTAACTTCAAGCTAAAATGTGATTTCGACTATATGAATTTGAATTTATGTAACTTTAAGACAATTTTATGTGATTTTAGCCTTTTCTGATGGTAACTTCAACCATTATTTGTGTAACTTCAAGCTAAATTATGATTTCGACGGTACAAATTTGAATTTTTGTAACTTAAGACAATTTATATGATTTGAATCTTTTTATGAGTGTAACTCCAGTTTTTACAAGTGTAACTTCAGTCTTTAAAAGTGTAACTTCAATTTTTAATAATGAAATTTTAAGACATGTTATCTTTATTCATTAGCAGTGTAACTTCAGTCCAAAATAGTGTAACTTCAGTCCAAAATAATGTAACTTCAGTACAAAATAGTGTAATTTCAGTCCAAATACACCATCAATCATACTAAAATCAAAACATAATAGTGTAACTTAAGCAAAATCATAATGAGATCTAAAAAATAAAAACATAAAAACTTCAGTTTTTAATAATGTAACTTTATTATTTAAAAGTGTAACTTCAAGGATTAATAGTGTCACTTCAAGCCTTAAAAGTGTAACTTCAAGCCTTAAAAGTGTAACTTCAAGTCTTAAAAGTGTAACTCAAAAAAATCAGATCTAAACATAAAAAACTATAAGAAATAACAAAATTAAAATAAACATAACAAATTCGAAAAAAAAAACATAAAACATATTAAAAAAAAAGTGTAACTTCAGCAAAAAAAAACTGGGTAACTTCAGTCATTATATGGGTAACTTCAGTTACTAAAAGTGTAACTTCAGTCATTATATGTGAAACTTCAGCAAAAAAACTGTGTAACTTCAGTCATTATATGGGTAACTTCAGTTACTAAAAGTGTAACTTCAGCGATTATATGTGAAACTTCAGCGCTAACAAAAAAAAACTAGCAGTTTTTTAGATCTGAAAAAATAAAATCTGGAAAATAAATTACTAAAAGTTTTTTTTTCAGCGATTATATGATGGTTTTGAATCTGGAAAATAAAATAACAACATAGATTGTGAAAAGAGAAAAGTAGATCTACGAAAACATAAATTGTGAAAAAAAGACTGAGATTTAAATTTGAAGGTGGTACAAATCTAAAAAGAGAAAAAAAAAAAAAAAAAAAAAAAAAACAAAAGAAGAAGAAGAAGAAGAAGGGAGACGGTGGCAGTAGAGAGAGGCAGAGGGACGCAGGGGCCGCAGGGTTGTGGTAAGGGGGCGACAGGGGAGGTGGCAGGGGGGCGACATGTCTGGTCCGGTGGTGGAGGAGGGCCGCGGGTGGTGTTCTGGTGCAGGGCGGCGTGGAGCAGGCGGCATGGGGTTGTGGTGGCGGCATGAGTGAGGGAGGAATGTGCGGTGGTGGAAGAGAGGAGGAGGAGGGTGGCGGTGGAAGGTGGGGTTAAGGTGGTGGCGTGGCCGGTGGGTGGTGCAGGTAGATCTAGGATTTTTTTTGGGTTTTGGTGGGTGGTTTGAATTTAGAGAGAATAGAGATAATGTTTTAGAGAGAAGGTGGGTATTTTTTTAGAGAGAAGAAGAGAGTGTTTTGAATGAATTGAATTGAGTGGAAAAAGTGGGTTAAAGGGATAGATGTATTAGTGGGTTTAATTAGTGTGGATGTGAGAGAAGTGGATTAAACACCCACTAATGACCATTTTCTTGTTTTCATCCCAACCCTTTATTTCCAAGATCCAGGGGCCTCTAAGAGGACTTATGGACTCAACTTCTCTAAGAGGACTTACATGATCCTTCCTCTCTATATATATATATATATATATATATATATATATAGAGAGAGAGAGAGAGAGAGAGAAAGGATCATGTAAGTCCTCTTAGGAAAGGTGAGTCCATAAGTCCTCTTATAGGCCCTTGGCTCTTGGAGATGGATGGCTGAGATTGAAGTTTCAAAAATGGATTAGTGAGCTAATTTTTCACTCTCTCTCATCTTTATTAATTAACCACTAATCATCATCTTAATTCAATATATAAGACTTTTCATTTAACCACTTCTCTCTTATCTCACATAATTTCATTCCCCCATCTCTCTCTAAAACCCAAAAAAATCAAAACCCAAAAAAATCAAAAACCCAAAAAATTCAAAACCCAAAAAATTCATAAACATTCCTCACCTTCTTTCATCTCCCACCTCCGGCGACCATCGCCGGCCACCGGCCAAATTTAAAAAAAAAAAAAAAACCTTTTTTTTTTAAGATTTACTTTCTTCCGCTTCGCCTCCACCGCACCTCTTTCTCGCCGTGCCTCCTTCTCGCCGCCCTCTCCTGCCGCCTCCTCTCTTCATCTTCTTTTCTCTTTTTTTTTTCTTTTTTAATATTTGCACCCTTCTTTTTAGATCTTGTTTTTTTCTTTTTTTTCTTATCTCTTCTCTCATGCCGTCCCTCCACCACCCTTTTTTTTTAATCTATGTTTTTATTTTTTAGATCTCGTTTTTATATTTCAAATTTTTTATGTTTGTTACTTTTTTTGTGGTTAGTAGTGTTGTTTCACTGAAGTTTCACATAAAATGACTGAAGTTACTTTTTTATTGACTGAAGTTACACATTTTTTTCACTGAAGTTACACATTTTTTTCACTGAAGTTACACATTTTTTCACTGAAGTTACACATTTTTTTCACTGAAGTTTTGTTTATGAATATATGTTTTTATTTTTTAGATCTCGTTTTTATTTTTATTGTTTAGATCTCGTTTTTATTTTTATGTTTGTTTCCTTTTTTTTAGATCTCAAAAATCACCATCTTTTTTTTTTTTTGTGGTTAGTGGGTTGATTCACTGAAGTTACACATATAATGCCTGAAGTTACACATATAATGACTGAAGTTACACTTTTAATAACTGAAGTTACACATATAATATGACTAAAGTTACTCATTTTTTTTTCAAATTTCTTATGTTTTTATTTATTTATTTTAGATCTCGTTTTTTTTATAACTAGTTGTTGCTCCACGCCCTACCGGGCGCGGTGCCCCAATTTGGCGAACGTTTTGCGATCTCGTTATAAGACATTGAATCAGAAACTAAATGATTTATAGCTCATTGTAAGCTGAATATCATAGGCGGACAACTACTTGTTTGTCATCAAATCGTCATCATGAAAAATTTGAAGCTGCTGACGAGTAAGTAGCGAACCCTATGGCAATTAGAAATGTACGAAACCAAAAGATGTTATAACATTTGGCGTAACGGGCATACTGTTTTGTGCAAAGACAATATTGGAACACCCTAAAATGCACCGTTTTTCCAGTTTTTTTTATGAGTGCGCGCACATTTTCAGTTTCAGATGAAAAATGTAACACACTAAGCTTGCCTAGCGCAAGACCGCAAATTCTGAAGCCTATATCTAATGTCCAAGGCAGCTATTAAGTCACTAATTCAGGAGGAATCATGTCTTTGTTAGAGTGCTTCATGCGCTGTATAGTATACACAATTGTTCTAAGAAAAACCATAACCTATACTAATTCACCAATAGCAACCGTTTTTAGATGAAAATTGAGAACTTGATAGTAATTTAGAGTTCGCAGACTATCCATAAGTATTGTTATCTTATATGTTGAGTAGCTAGTGCATTTATCCGTATATTAGGAGGCCGCCAACCTGGGATATGGGGAAGTAATAAATAAGGAAAAAAGGAAAATAACATAGATGGGCTCCAAAAACTCTAGCTGTCTCATTGTTCGAGCTTAGATGCAGGATAGTTACAAATTCCGAAGACATGGAAGTGTGCGCTCAATACGTACACATGCAGTCTGGAAGGAAGTAAACAAAAGGACATACAAACTCAGTAATAAAACCCGCCATATAAAATAGCAACTTTCGCAGGCCCACCAAATAGTACAATAAAATAGATGAGCCTCAATAGATTACTATTGGCCCTGTAGCAGCAATAAAGAACTGCCAACCAAGCACAAAAGCCTAATAAGAAACCTTATGCGCTTGCGAATCGTTGCCCTCTACTGCCAAGCTCGCCATCGTATCTGAACTGCAACATAAATGAAAAAGATAATATAGCCAATTTACAACAACTGTAAACATAAGATACGTGGGGCAAGCCTACACTGCCAAATCCCATTCAAATTAGAGAACACCATCATCTAAAAATGCTTGTTTTCGACTTTAAAAACAGAATATCGCAACCGAAGTGTCTAACAACTTAAAGACATATGCCACCATTAGTCATAAATTCTCACAACAACAAAGGGCTTGGCAAGACCCATCAGCTGCACTAATAAAAGAAACATAGTAGACGAAGAAAGAAATGCATACTTACACAACTACAGAGCAACAAATTTGAAAAAAGGCCATAGTTCTGAATTTCAATATATTTAAGCGAGTAACTCAATACTCCTAGCGGGGAAAAAACATGAGGAATGGAGCACTCATGCAGCAAGGAATGACCACTTAAAACGGGAAATCACGCAGATAATAACACATCACTGACCAGTTATATGAAAAGATAAGCGGGACACTCATGCAGCAAGGAATGACCACGAAAATGAAAGGTCTTATTATACGTATCGCTAACAAACAAAAAACTTTCGGAAAACCTACTTCTATATCATTAAGAGCTTATATGAGCATAAATGCTACCCAAGAGGGGAACACAGACATATTCGCCAAAATTAATAAAAACTTGTTATCTTTATATTAACATTTGTACATAAAGGAACATATTTGTGCAAAACTACCTTGCCAACCACTAACCAGCTTAACTTTGCTCATAAATGAACGTAAGAGAGAAATAAAGGCAACCAAGACAATACAACAGCCTCGGAAGATTTATTTCTCGGGTGACAATGTTTTTATGTAATATATATTAACATAAGATACAACTACTAACATTAACAAGATCACAAAACAAAACTCGCTTAGTCAGAATGTGGTTAGGAAATTACCATGTTTCAGTAGGCGCACACACACACGCAGCACACACACTATAAGCGCCATAGAAATATGAACATAGTTCGAAAGATACACAGATAGGAGAAAAAACTCATCAAATTGAAGTGATTACCTTCACATCGAACCAGCGCGGCTGCAGAAACCTACGCCTTGAAAAAAAACACAAAAATAAATTAATTAAAATTAGATCTCAAGCAAGGCCAATTTGAAATAGTTGAACCACAATCGAATCAACCGAGATTGAAATCAAATAAAAAGGTCAGAAGTATACATTTTACTTGATGTATGTAGGTTTACATTTTTTTCCTTTTCCCATAATATTTCTTTTAAATAGACCCGGATAGTTAATACTACTTAAAGTGCGCTCTCCAATCCAATGCAATAGTAACATTCTACCACATCGAACCAGCGCGGCTGCAGAAACCTACGCCTTGAAAAAAAACACAAAAATAAATTAATTAAAATTAGATCTCAAGCAAGGCCAATTTGAAATAGTTGAACCACAATCGAATCAACCGAGATTGAAATCAAATAAAAAGGTCAGAAGTATACATTTTACTTGATGTATGTAGGTTTACATTTTTTTCCTTTTCCCATAATATTTCTTTTAAATAGACCCGGATAGTTAATACTACTTAAAGTGCGCTCTCCAATCCAATGCAGTAGTAACATTTTCTTTAGAGTGTTTTTCGAAGCGACACTTGAACCGTATTTTTCGTTAATTATGCAATACAAAAAAACATAATTTTATGAAAGATTTTCTAAGAACAGAGAGTCTGATTTACGCTCTCCCCCACTCTCCCACTCCTCCTCATCTCCGTACCACTCTTTTACACTCTTTTACACTTTCCCTCCCCTCCCCTCCCGCTCAACAATCTCCATCTCTCCCTCATTCTACCATATCTCCTTTACTTCTTATTCCACCCTCAAAATTTGAACAAACCAAACAGAACTCTCAATATTACTCTTCATTTCATACACACCCTCTCTCTTAAGCTAAATCTCAGTAAAACCAAGCAAGCACAAACTCTTTTTCCTTATCTCGTACTCCCATTCCCTTCTTTCCTCTTTCATTTTTCCTCCCCATCCTCTATATTTTCTATCTCCCATATGCCTTCTATCTCCCATCTTTTCTCACTCTTTACAAACCAAGCAATATGGATCTCTCTCCCCTTCTAACACCCTCCACCCCTCTACTCCTCTCGCCACCCCTTAACTTAATATGAACATAATCAAGCGAAAGACGTCCTCTCCCTCAGTCCAAATCCCTTTTCTTTATCCATTAACTTAACGAATTTCCTTTTCTTTAACTAAAACATTTCATTGATCAGTTGAGTACTCAAGTTACCCACTATACAGCTGACTACACGTCTACTGCCTCACCTTTATACTGCCAATATGCGAGTCAACAAAACATATCACCCATCATGAGAACTATGACTCTGAAATAAAAGAAAGGGAATAACATAATGAAAGATACCACAACCATGGTGGAGCTATCAAAATCGTGAAGCAGTTGAAACAACTTAAATACCAATAAGAGAGACTGAAGTAAGCATAAAAACAATAAAAGCGACTTTAAAACAAACGGATAATAGAGAAACTTATTCAAATGAATCACATTTAGGTAAGTGAACAAACACAAAAGTAAAAGACCTATAATTAATACCCAAGTTGATCATAAAGTGCTTCTTTTTTCTTGAGAAGTAGTTGAAGGGCCGAGAAGGCACTGTGGAAAGGAGAAAATGGGTGGAGGTGGGTAAGAGTGAGGGAATTGTATAAATCACTTTGAAAATATGGGTGACTTTAAAAATACCAGCCAGAGTTAGAATCATACTGGGAAAAAGAGTAGGTAAGGTGAAGAATAGTAATAAAAATGGAGATCAGACAACAATATAAACTAACCCATCAAGAAAGTTTGAACACAAAATAAGACAAACAAATCAAAGAAGAACGACCAGGACAAAGAAATTGAAGAATACAAAAAATAGGAATCAGCAAACTGAATTTAAGAAAAAACAAAAGCAAAAACGAAAACGAAATTCATATTGGCTAATAAGAAGGAGAAAATACCTTTGAGCAAATCTTCGATTAAAGTTGCTAGGTTTCTTCATCGGAAAGCAAGCTTTCACCTCGCCACCGGAGACAAGCGCAACCCACTGCTCCAATTAGCAATTCAAGACACTAAGACAATCTCATAAGAAGCTAACTCAAAAAAATATACACAAACCATTTTTGTAGCTTGATTATGAGAACAGAATTAATTCAAAACATAATCACTTTTAAGCTTGAACAACATATGAGTAGACATATTATTCTGAGTACATTGATTGTCACAAGAGCTAAGACGAGAAATAAATGAACTTGAGAAGGTAATTAGTTCATAAAAATTTATTAAATACTCTGTCCGTTTGTCTCGTTCATTTGTTTGCCTTTTATATTCTTTGTGAGAGATATTTTAATCAATGGCAAACAAATGAATGAGCGGAGGGAGTAATAAATATTACTCTACCCTTACCCTCACCCTCACCCTCACCCGCCAACTCACCAACATATAGACATAACTGAGCATGCCTTCAAATAATCAAAATATACAATAAGTCAACCCAAGTGCAGTAGCATACCTAGAAGCAGCAGATATCAGAAGGAACTGGTAACGTCTTTGGACTTAACTATGAAAGCCCTGAGGTCATCTTCGTAACCATATGATAAAAGCAGACCCCCTAGAACACAAACACAAGTTAATTCTGACAAAATACGGCCGCACAAAGATAAAAGCACACAACTTCAAATCAAAATATGATAACAGAAGACGAACAAAAACCTAGAGCATACATCTAAACATAAACCGGAAATCATAAATGGACATCCACTTACAAGCTAATCCAAGTAAAACCTATGAATCTGACTTTGAACAAAAA
The DNA here is from genome assembly GCA_022085475.1 of Heliosperma pusillum. NCBI lineage: Eukaryota > Viridiplantae > Streptophyta > Magnoliopsida > Caryophyllales > Caryophyllaceae > Heliosperma > Heliosperma pusillum. The sequence goes on from JAIUZE010069349.1 coordinate 10,845, forward strand.
AAAGATCACAACTTTTAAGGCCCATTTTATGACATATATCCATATATCTAAATACAAAAACTTGAACCTATATTCGAAAGGCCGACATATATTCAACCCATTAATTATATGAGTGAATAACACAAGGGAGAGAGTTTCATACAAGAAACACTGAAATTTCTGCAAAGGAATCAATGACAATATATAAAACATTCAGCACATCCAAATGAAAGTAGTTAAGAGCGATTTACACATACCAATTCTAAGGGTTAGTCTACACAAAACAACTCAATTTGATGAGTGAGACTTACAAAATATAAGGATGTTGTGACAACCCTCGCGAATGCGGAATAATAAATCAAACAAGCATGTGAATAATATGCGGAAATACGGTATTTTAAAAACCTTTAAACATGCAAGTTATATATAACACGAGGTGTGTCAAAATGTTACAAACTAAGTACGGAATATACAATAAAGAGACGGGGTCTCTTAAAATGTTAGCAAAGAACAAGTGTTTAACCAAAACTAGCTACTATCGTCTAGAGGTGAACTTTCAGGGACAACGCCCGCTAGCTCACACCCGAACCCCAAAATATCAGATCCAAAAAGTCATCCATAGCATGCAACCTGTTCATCCATGAAAAACATGAATGCCACAGTCAGTGGGGAGTAACTCCGGGTTCTCCCAGCCATATTACATCAAACGTACACATAAGGTAATATGAAAGTAAAGCATGCATATAAATATATACATGTGAGTTGCGATAAGAATAAATAGGCAGTACGAGATATAAAGATAAGATCATATGAAATCAATTTCGTAACCATCATGTTATTCAAAGACTCGGGAAAGACACTCTTAGGCAATCGAATACACTCACTAGGGCTTACATCTCACCGTTAGCGGTATAAGATTGATAAGATTGAGACTCGACAGACAAACCAGTCAAGTCATGCGATGATTACACAAAATCCAACATATTATCATCCATTCACGAACCAAGACATGACGGTGTCCAATCATGCAATGACCATGAACAATATCATGAAATCACGCATTCAAAGAACGACACAAGACGACAATTCTCACGGTAAATGAAACGCACTAGCATCGTGTCCCAGCAAGAATGATTAACATGCATCCACGGGATAAACATTTCCCTGAACTCATACACGATCAACATTTCGTATATGTAGACTAATTTCCTCCTGGTAGCACGACGATAATAATACGGTCCTAGTCTAAACCTGGCCAGGATCTCGGAATAAACGTGTTCCGATTCGACATGCGATAACGTTTCGCATCCAAGACTCGGGCTTACAATATATATGCCGAGTACCCCAAATTCGGTAGATCAATTCACGAAAGAGGCGGAAAAGAGCTCAAGCCTCATAACAAGCGGTACGCTACATGCAAATAACACCACCTCGCAAGTATACAACATTTGACGGCCGGGTCGATCAACGCATAGCGTTCAACTCCCAACAACGTCGTCGTATGCCCACTACACATGCAATTAAGCAGTAGGATACCTCTCCGTTCCGACATTCCAGCCTTACGAACGGGAAGGTAGCCAAGGGAATGAGAGTACAAAGCACAAGACAAAATAGTGCTCAAACCGTATCATTTGTAAAAACCGACTCAAAGTGGGACATACAAAAACCGTCACAAAACATGTGATACATGCGAAAGAGATATCATATATCCAAAATATGAATATTACAAGACATTACGTAAAATTACACGACAAACCGATCATGCGAACTATTATTAATTACGAGTTTTAGAAATCGTAGGAAAAATATACAGCCGTGTTCCAGGCCGGGCAGGAGACCGGCGGCCGGTGGGCCGGCTCAGAACACAGGCAAAAACTCAAAAACAGAGAAAAGAGGTCTGGGCCGGTCAGTCGACCGGCGGCCGGTCGACCGGCTCAGGCAATCATACCAAATCAAAGCTTCCTTCACTGATGTGTTCCAGGCCGGTGGGTTGACCGGTGGCCGGTGGGCCGGCCTGGAGCACCTCTTCATGCAAAACCCAGTTTCAGAAATGGGTTTCTGGAGTGTTCTCAGCCGGTGGTCAGACCGGCGGCCGGTCGACCGGCTGGGAACACTTCTTCACCCGAGAGCTTCCAATTCTCAACCAATTCATTTCAAAACTCAATTATACTTCCAATAATCATCAACAATCAACATATATCATCAATATTCATCATATAACATCATTCATTAATCATAACATGGATTCTAATCTTCCTAATCGTATTCAAATACGATTTTCTAGCATATAACATGTAAAACACGTAAGTAATACCGAGTAACCCTTCACCGTTACCTTTTAGCGTCTCTAATGATCGTCAAGCTCCTCTTCTATAAGAAAATAGTCTTTGTCGGGATCTTGGAGGTCGCCACCTACAAATAGATCGTAAAAAAGATGAATAAAGTTCATCTTGAGAAAGACGGAATGCTTAAAAAGCGAGAAAGACGATAATTTTATTATCAATACGGATAGAGGAAGGTTAGGGAAGAATAATAAGACGAACTTACGTAAATTCTATCAAGTAACGAAGAAGTTACGTCGATTCCAAAATCGAATTCAAAGAGGGAAATTGCTTAAGGAAGAAGAAAGAAAATGTGTTTGATTTTTGTGTGGAAATGAAATATTAGGTTAAGGAGTGAGTTGTGTGAGTTATGAGAGAAAAAGTCAAAGACGATTTTCAAAGTCAAGAAAGTCAAACTTGGCTGAAGACGGCTTTTTCATGGAATCTCGCAGAAATTCCAAATACGAACTCGGAAATTCTAAATTCGACTCGGAACTTAAAATTATAATTTAAAACTTAAAATTACTGAAAATTTTTCGTAAAATATTTCTACTAGAAAAATAGGGTACATTTCCGGGTGTTACAATCACCCCACCTTTTAAAAAGTTTCGTCCTCGAAACTTGAGGAAAATAAAAATTTACCTTACTCGAAAAGACTCGGATATTTACTACGCATAGAAGCTTCGGTTTCCCAAGTCTCTTCTTCGACATTAGCACTTCTCCACAAGATTTTCACCAACGGAACTACTTTACTTCTCAACTTCCTATCCTTACGATCTAAGATACGGATCGGTTTCTCTTTCAAAGGATAATTTCGGTTCAAGCTCGGGCAATTCCTTTTGAAAGACATGGCTTGGATCACTTACATACTTTCTCAATTGAGAAACATGAAAAACATTATGAACCTTAGCCAAATTCGGCGGCAAATCCAACTTATAAGCAACGGCACCAATCCTTTCTACAATATCAAAGGGTCCAATGTATTTCGGGCTTAATTTACCCTTAACACCAAACCTTTTAACACCCTTCATAGGAGACACCTTCAAGAAAACTTTATCACCAACTTCAAACTCTAACGGCCTTCTTCGGATATCGGCATAAGACTTTTGACGGTCTTGAGCGGCTTTCATTCTATCTCGAATGACCTTCACATTATCAATGGTCTCGACAAGAACATCGGGACCTAAATCACGATTGTCACTCAATTGATTCCAACATATAGGACTCCGACATTTCCTTCCATAAAGAGCTTCATATGGAGCCATCTTGATAGATGCATGATAACTATTGTTGTAAGAAAACTCCACCAACGGTAAACTCTTTTCCCAACTAGACTGAAAGTCAAGAGCACAAGCCCTAAGCAAGTCTTCTAAAGTCTGAATAGTCCTCTCAGTCTGACCATCCGTAGCGGCATGAAAAGCAGTACTCATCAACAACTTACTACCCATAGCCTCTTGCAAAGCTTTCCAAAATCTCGAACAGAATCTCGGATCTCGGTCGGATATAATCTCCAAAGGAACACCATGGTATCTTACAATTTCATCCACGTAGGCTTTTGCTAAACGATCCAAATTCCAAGTTTCTTTGATCGGAATAAATCTAGCACACTTGGTCAATCGATCAACAACAACCCAAACGGCATCTTTACCTCCAACGGTTTTCGGCAAAGCCATAACAAAATCCATCGAAATAGATTCCCACTTCCATAGTGGTATATCCAATGGTTGTAGCAATCCACCTGGTCTCTTGTGTTCAATCTTCACTTGTTGACAAGTCAAACATCTTCCAACATAAGAAACAACATCACCCTTCAAGTTCGGCCACCAAAACTGCAGCTTCAAATCTTTGTACATCTTATCACCACCGGGGTGAATAGAATAAGGGGACAGATGAGCTTCATCAAGAACTCGCTTCCTCAAATCAAGAGCATTAGGAACAAATAAACGACCATGGAAACGAAGAACACCTTCATTATCAAACTTGAAATCTTTACCTTTACCTTCAAGAATTCTGGCTTGAATAGACTTGTAGGTAAGATCATCAACTTGACTTTCGCGGATTTCACGGAGAAACACAGGTTCGGCAATCATAGCACCAATATGAACAAATCCACGCTCTACAAACTCCAAACTCAATCTTCGAAACTCGGCACAAAGATCAACAGGTAATACATGCAAAGCATTCAAAGCATGAGAAGCTTTCCGACTAAGAGCATCGGCAACAACATTAGCCTTCCCTTCATGATATAATAACTCAAAATCATAATCGTTCACCAATTCCAACCATCTTCTTTGCCTCATATTCAACTCTTTTTGAGTAAATATGTACTTCAAACTCTTGTGATCGGTGAAGATACGACAATGAACTCCAATTAAATAATGCCTCCATACTTTCAAAGCATGAACAACAGCGGCCAATTCTAGATCATGAGTAGGATAGTTCACTTCATGAACTCTCAATTGCCTAGAAGCATAAGCCACAACCTTCCTATTCTGCATAAGAACACAACCTAATCCCATTTTAGAAGCATCACAATAGACATCAAAGTCTACTCCATCTTCAGGCAAAGTCAACACCGGAGCGGTAGTTAACCTCTTCTTTAACTCTTGAAACGCTGCTTCACAAGCTTCATTCCATAGGAATTTGGTTTCCTTCTTCAATAACTGAGTCATAGGTCTAGCAAGCTTAGAGAAATCTTTGACAAATCTTCGATAATAACCAGCTAAACCAAGGAAACTTCTAATCTCTCTTATATCAGTCGGACTCTTCCAATCAACAACGGCCTCAATTTTGGAAGGATCCACCATTACACCCTCTTTAGAAATCACATGCCCAAGAAAAGACACTTTAGGTAACCAAAATTCACACTTAGAGAACTTAGCATACCACTTCTGACGACGTAGAACACCCAAAATAATCCTCAAATGAGTAGCATGCTCATCTTCGGACTTGGAGAAAATAAGAATATCATCAATGAAAACCACCACACACTTGTCAAGATACTCACTAAAGGTGCGGTTCATTTGATCCATAAAGATAGCAGTAGCATTCGTCAATCCAAATGGCATTACTTTGAATTCATAATGGCCATACCTCGTACTAAAAGCGGTCTTCGGAATATCAACATCTCTAACCGGAATTTGATGATAACCAGATCTCAAATCAATCTTCGAAAATGTAGAAGCACCCTTTAATTGATCAAATAAATCTTCAATTCTCGGTAAAGGATACCTATTCTTGATTGTAATCCGATTCAATTCACGGTAATCGATACACAACCTCATAGAACCATCCTTCTTCTTCACAAAAAGGACAGGAGCACCCCAAGGCGAGGCACTTGGTCGAATAACACCCTTTTCAATCATATCATCCAACTGCTTCCTTAATTCTTTCAATTCAGACGGAGCCATACGATAAGGAGCTTTGGCAATTGGACCAGAACCAGGGACAAGATCAATGGAGAATTCAACATCACGCTCGGGAGGAATCCCGGGCAAATCTTCAGGAAATACATCGATGAACTCTCGAACAATAGGCACATCTTCAATACTTGGCAAAGAGGTATTTGAAGAAGTCACAACACACAAGAATGCTTTGTAACCTCTTCTAACCATACTTACCAACTTCAAAGCGGAAATTAAAGACACACCTTTACGGGGATGAGATCCCTTATAGGTTATTCTAACACCTAAAGGACTCTTTAAGAAAATCTTTTGATCGCGACATTCGAACCTAGCATGATACATAGCTAACCAATCTATACCTAAGATAATATCAAACTCTCCTAGAGGAAACTTTAGGAGATTCGCGGGAAAGATAGAACCCGAAATAGAAATAGGTACATTTGGATAAAGAGTAGAACAAGAGATAATATCTCCAGATGGTAAGGATATGGAAGTATCCTTACTAGATGTAGGCTTGATTGATAATTTATTAGCATAGGTTGATGACACAAAAGACATAGAAGCACCGGTATCAAATAAAATAAGACACGGTTGCTCTAAGATTGAGAACATACCCGTAATAATCTCGGGATGAGCGTCGGCTTCGGCACGACTCATGACAAAGATTGAACCCTTAGGCTTAGGAGGAGGAGGCAACTTTCGATCGGGGCAATCTTCGTAGCGATGACCACCCTTTTGACAAAAGTAGCAAATGTAAGGTCGGCTGTTACATGCCACACCGGGATGGTATGGTTGTCTACAACGATTACATTGACGACCTTGAGCTTGAGGAGCATAAGGCCTATGAACCACATTTGACGTAGCTCTAGGAATAAAAGGAGAAGGATTCCTTGTATTGGCATTGGAAGAAGGATTAAACCTCCTCTTGTTAGCATAGGAATTAGAGGAAGACGGAATAAACGGCCTCTTCCCAAAAGCATTCGGCCTAGGAGCATAAGAAGGAGAGGGATTATTCATTAACGCCTCATCTCGAATAGCTTTCATCGAATTTTCAGCCCATAAGGCATCGTCGTAAAGATCTCCAAAGGACGCGGTACCCCTTCTCACTTTACTTTGAAGCACGGCATTCAACTTGTTGCGATAATAGAATGCACGGTCTTCATCATCACGAATAAGCCTCGGCGCAAAGTGAGCGAGCTTATTAAACTCCGTCGTAAAATCTTGAGCGGATAGGTTGCCTTGCTTAAAATCTATGAACTCCTTGAGCCTTTGTTGTTTAAGCTCCTTAGGGTAAAATCTACCCTCCACAAGAGCCTTAAACAAGCCCAGTTGAAGTCCTCTTCAAGAGTTGCGGTGGCACTTGTGATAGCCCACCAGTTGTCGGCTTCCCGCACTAGAAAGTGCTTTGCAATCCTCACTTTATCCTCTTCCCGGACTTGGTAAAGATCAAACTGCTTTTCCATCTCCCGGAACCAATCGGATAGCTCCGTAGGATCCGGCTCTCCACCATAAGGCACGATCTTACTCCTTGCAATTTGACCCGCCACCCATGCATAACCACCTTGTTGATTGTCCTCCCTTCTAGGGTGAACTTGGTTGGCATTAGCTAGAGCGGCATCTTGCTGATTCTTCAGCACTTGAGCAAGAGCCTCCATCATAATATTATCAGCTGAACGCGGTCTAACCATCTTCATAAGAAACAAAGACAAATTAAGTTATCCTATCAATTAGCAAAAACAAATAGACTACCAAATAAAGTCCTTAACTTCTACCCAACTCTCTCATTTATTATTTCAAGGTCAAGTAGTTTAAGTTAGGGTTCACGTGTGTGCGTCGGGAGCGATCAAAGCTCTGATACCAACTGTGACAACCCTCGCGAATGCGGAATAATAAATCAAACAAGCATGTGAATAATATGCGGAAATACGGTATTTTAAAAACCTTTAAACATGCAAGTTATATATAACACGAGGTGTGTCAAAATGTTACAAACTAAACGCGAAAATATACAACAAAGAGACGGGGTCTCTTCAAATGTTAGCAAAGAACAAGTGTTTGACAAAAACTAGCTACTATCGTCTAGAGGTGAACTTCCAGGGACAACGCCCGCTAGCTCACACCCGAACCCCAAAATATCAGATCCAAAAAGTCATCCATAGCATGCAACCTGTTCATCCATGAAAAACATGAATGCCACAGTCAGTGGGGAGTAACTCCGGGTTCTCCCAGCCATATTACATCAAACGTACACATAAGGTAATACGAAAGTAAAGCATGCATATAAATATATACATGTGAGTTGCGATAAGAATAAATAGGCAGTACGAGATATAAAGATAAGATCATATGAAATCAATTTCGTAACCATCATGTTATTCAAAGACTCGGGAAAGACACTCTTAGGCAATCGAATACACTCACTAGGGCTTGCATCTCACCGTTAGCGGTATAAGATTGATAAGATTGAGACTCGACAGACAAACCAGTCAAGTCATGCGATGATTACACAAAATCCAACATATTATCATCCATTCACGAACCAAGACAATGACGGTGTCCAATCATGCAATGACCATGAACAATATCATGAAATCACGCATTCAAAGACGACTCAAGACGACAATCTCACGGTAAATGAAACGCACTAGCATCGTGTCCCAGCAAGAATGATTAACAGGCATCCACGGGATAACATTTCCCTGAACTCATACACGATGCTACATTTCGTATATGTAGACTATTTTCCTCCTGGTAGCACGACGATAATAATACGGTCCTAGTCTAAACCTGGCCAGGATCTCGGAATAAACGTGTTCCGATTCGACATGCGATAAACGTTTCGCATCCAAGACTCGGGCTTACAATATATATGCCGAGTACCCCAAATTCGGTAGATCAATTCACGAAAGAGGCGG
>JAIUZE010069351.1:0-14260 GCA_022085475.1 Heliosperma pusillum
TAATCTAAACCTGGCCAGATTCCCGGAATCACATTTTCCGATTCGACATGCGATGACGTTTCGCATCCAAGACTCGGTCAATCAAATAGACGCCGAGTACCCCCAATTCGGTAGATCAATTCACGAAAGAGGCGGAAAAGAGCACAAGCCTCATAACAAGCGGTACGCTACATGCAGATAACACCACCTCGCAAGTACACAACAATTGACGGCCGGGTCGATCAACGCATAGCGTTCAACTCCCAACAACGTCGTCGTATGCCCACTAACACATGCATTTAAGCAGTAGGATACCTCTCCGTTCCGACATTCCAGCCTTACGAACGAGAAGGTAGCCAAGGGAATGAGAATACAAAGCACAATACAAAATAGTGCTCAAACCGACTCATTTGTAAAAACCGACTCAAAGTGGGAACATATCAAAAACCGTCACAAAACATGTGATACATGCGAAAGAGATATCATATATCCAAAACATGAATATTATAAGACATTACGTAAAATTATACGGTAAACGGATCATGCGAACTATTATAAATTACGAGTTTTATAAGTTAAAGAAAAACAACACAGCCGTGTTCCAGGCCGGGCAGGGACCGGTGGCCGGTGGGCCGGCTCAGAACACAAGGCAAAACCCAAAAACAGAGAAAAGAGGTCTGGGCCGGTCAGTAGACCGGCGGCCGGTCGACCGGCACAGAACATCACACCAAAATCAAAACTTCCCATACTGATGTGTTCCAGGCCGGTGGGTTGACCGGTGGCCGGTGGGCCGGCCTGGAGCACCTCTTCATGCAAAAACCAAGTTTCCAAATGAGTTACTGGAGTGTTCTCAGCCGGTGGTCAGACCGGCGGCCGGTCGACCGGCGGCCGGTCGACTGGGAACACCCCTTCATCCGTGAGCTTCCAAAGCTTAACCAATTCAATCCAAAACTTATATATACTTCTAATAATCATCAACAATCAATATATATCATCAATATTCATCATACAACATCATTTACTAATCATAGCATGAATCCTAATCTTCCTAATCGTATTCTAATACGATTTTCTAGCATATAAACATGTAAAACACGTAAGTGATACCGAGTAACCCTTCACCGTTACCTTTAAGCGACTTCACTAATCGTCAAGCTCCTCTTCTATAAGGAAATAGTCTTTGTCGGGATCTTGGAGGTCACCACCTACAAATAGATCGCAAAAAGATGAATAAAGTTCATCTTGAGAAAGACGGGAAATTTGAAAAGCGAGAAAGACGATGATTTTAATATCAATACGGATAGAGGAAGGTACGGGAAGAAGAATAAGATAAACTTACGTAAATTCTATCAAGTAATGAAGAAGTTACGATGATTCAAAGATCGATATTCAAAGAGGGAAATAATTGGGTTTTCTTAGAGAGGAAGAAAGCTTGGTTTGATTTTGTGTTGAATGAATATTAGGTTAAGGAGGGAGTAGTGTGAGTTGTGTAGGAAAAAGTCAAAGACGGTTTCAAAGTCAAGAAAGTCAAACCCGACTCAAAAGTCAAGAAAAGTCAAACTCGACTTAAGACGGGATTTTCATGAAATCTCGCAGAAATTCCAAATACGAACTCGGAAATTCTAAATTCGACTCGAAACTTAAAATTATAAATTAAAACTTAAAATTACTGAAAAGCTTTCGTAAAATATTTCTACTAGAAAAATAGGGTACATTTCCGGGTGTTACATGAAACCTTTGCAAAGATGATAGTGAAAGTCATCAGCATTTATTCTTCAAATGCCCATACTCTAAGCAGGTTTGGAGCATGATCAAAGCTTGGATTGGAATCGCAGGCAGAGGAGATGACTGCAAGGCTGAGTTGTGCTGGAGCAGCAGACAGAAGGCTAAGCACCATTGGAAAACAGGTTGGTACCAGAGCAGCATTTCTACAGTTTGCTACAAAATTTGGCATGAAAGGAATGCAAGGATATTTGGGGGGAATGAAAATATAGTTCAGCAACTTATTGCTAGCATTAAGTTTACTATAAGTGCTAGAGTATTGAGTAATTGTAAGGAACAACACTATAACCTCCTAGTGAATAGTCTCAATAGGCTTTAGTTTGTTCTTTAGCTTAGTGGTTATTCATTGTATTGATATTTTCCTCTATTTACCCTTAATGGACGAATAAAAAGAGGAATTTTCTTGCAAAACAAAAAAATTATGTAGGCAAGGAAAATTTATTAACGTGCGGAATAAATAAAATAAATTGATTATTTTGAGTTAATACCAAATTTCAACTTAATTTAGTTATTTTGTCCCGATAAAAGAAGGTGTGCTACTTTTTGTCGCCCGTGTTTTAGTTAGTGTCACCCGAATTTGGCATTGACTTTCCAATTATACCCTTATTTGTCCCATCTTTTGACTTTCTAATTCTATCTCCTCCTTGCCTCTATACTTAATAACTAAATTTCATAACTTAAAATCTACAATCATGAACGGCGGCAAATCACAAGCGATAAATAAGGTAAATTAATCGATTCAACCATACACTTTCTTCAATTTTCGTTCTTCTTTAGCAAATTTATGGTTTATGTGAATGGACTATAGAGGTCGTAAAATTCTTGACTTCAGTTGAACTTTTGGACTGTACTTTAGCCGGGGTTGCCATCTCCGCTCTCGACCGGTGACCAGGGAGATAGACGATTTGATTGTGCGTGTAAGACGAAAAACCTATGGCTATTCTTGTACAGTTCACGACATGGGCGTTGGTTGTTCGTGTTGTTTACACAAACATCCCACGGTAGTGTCATGTAGTTTACATGATGAAGCCACGGTGATGTCGTGTACTTTAAATGAACAGTCCATGGCGGCGTCGCCTGATTTACATGAGCAGTCCACGACAATCGCATAATTACCATGAAACCCTACAAAGCGATTTCTACATCCTTTAAGCTAGTCCGAGCAAGATGATAGTTCAGCGGATATGACGACAACAACATTGGCAAGTTCGTGCAAAGTAGACGACAACAGCACAACCTTGACGGTGGTCAACATGTCGTGCGACTTACACGACAAACTTGTCCTCATGTCATTCGACGAGATTGACGACCCATTACTTTATCGTGCCACAAAAACAACCACCACCACAGTGTAAGAATCATAGGTGCGCATCCGAGCCCTAACGCCCCACCACAAAATCCGAGCCCTAATCACCTATCCTCATGTCCTTATTTGAAAAGTCTATTGATCGAATACGAAACAGACGGGGGGTGAATTGAGTATTAAAACTAGCCCCACTTTTTCGATTTATATGATGTATAATTAATTACTTGATTTTATTGAGTAAAATCAACCAATTAATTAAGCAATGAATTATCCGAGTAACGAAATAAAGGAATAAAGAGGGACACAAGAGATTTTTGAAGTGGTTCATTTTCACAAATCGAAAACTATGTCCACTATTCTCGATTAATAATTCTTAGTATCTCTCTACGGATTACAAAAATTATTAACCCACTCGTATAATCAACTATGATTATAACTCAGATTGACTATCGCTAAATACTCTATACTATGTTACGTTAATAAGAAAGTACAATTTAACTCACAAAGATTCTCGTTAAAGAATAAGTAAGATTATGTGATGTACTATTATCCAATAACGTATTTCACTCGAGTGATCGACAAAGATTGATGCTTGACTTTTTTTCGAAACAAACAATAAAAATAATTAATATTTTACTCAAAGTTTGTTTAAAGACAATTTGTAAATTTCTCGGAAATGCGCATGAAAAGTCTTCTTCAATGTTTTATATCAATGGAGTATTTATAATAGAAGCATAGGAGAGGTAAACTCAAATCCTAGCTTTTTCTTTAAGAAAGATATTTATCTTTTATCTCAAAATATTATTGTGAAAGTATGTTGTAAAACCCTAATTTGATCCAAAAAGTAAAACGTGCCAAAGAGGCCGTTTTCCTCTTCTTCACGCAACCCTAGGTTGTTTTCCATATGCACGCAACCTAGGAGGCAAAAACCCTAGTTATTTCGAAACCCTAGGTGGCACAGTCATTCGGTGAGTTTATTAGGTTAACAACAAAATGAGATTAAATGTATTAGAAACCCTAGGTAGTATGACAACCCATAAGTTGTATTACTAACCAATAGAATTTCATAAATACATTAACTATATTAAACATTTGATAAATATAAAATACTCTTTTTCTTTTTAAAAAGATTTAAAAGATTTTGTTTCCAAAATCATGCATCAATTTCGTCATTCAAAGTTATAGGAGAAATAGCTATAACTTTGAACTTAGTATGTAAAGTTATAAGTGAAATAATTATAACTTTACTTACATAAAAATCACTCTAATGGAATAGTTACCAAAGGACGACCTATACTATTTAATCTTCACAAAAATATTCAGTATACTGATCAACGCTTTATCTTGATCACAAAGACCCTCCATCTTGAGTCTTGTGTTATTTGAAGTAGATCTTGCTTGAATTGTTTCTTCAATGTTATAACCAGAATAGCTATAACATTGCATATGAACTTCCAAAGTTATACCTCAAGCTCTTATAACTTTGATCTCCTTATTTGTAATTGTTGTTAGCTATGATAAGACTAAAGCACACAATTAAATGAATATAATATATCAATTAAATCAAATCTATCAATTAACCACATTATCAAATACATACACATGTCATCATGAAAACAATACCAAAGGTCCAACAAATTCCCACATTTTGATGATGACAAGTTTCTTAAGATTTGTGACTGAGTTTAGTTCCCCCTCAACATAATACTACCAAAGTTATAGTAATGTTGATCGTGAAAACATAACAAACTAGCCTAAGTTATAACTTCAAAGACTTTAAGAGATATTGGGTCTTGACAAGGAGCAAGCTTAAGCAAAGACTCAAATCATATCATTTTTCCCCTCTTGGCATCATTGAAAAGACAGGTACAAGGACATAAAATGACTAGAATAATTAACTCCGAGGCAAGAAATAGATATGCAAATACATAGTAATAAACGATTCATAAGCAAGAAAAATCAAGCAAAAAATGTTTATCAAACTACAAACCACAAAAACGATAGTTAAGTGCCAATGGGCCGAATAGAGTTCTGCCAAAATGGGCCAAATGACAATAAGAGAAGTAGTTCAAGTTTAAACAAACCAAGATGAGAAAAATTAAGGCATATTTGGAAGACAGGGTTTGGTAGGGTCGACATAACCGGGTCGCGTACGGTAGTCAATGGTGTCAAGACGATCAAAGCATTTCTTAACATGAGTGTCTTGCGCGGTGAGGCACGCATCAATGTTTCGGACCTTCATGGATAGAGCCTCTGTCGCATCATAGATGGTGTGCATCCCATCTCGCATCTCCGCACCACTCTTCACCAATTCACCTCCTTGACTTACCAAGAATTGCATCCGATCCCGCTGCCTAAGACGTTCTTGTCGGACATCCACCACATTCCTTTCAATTTTGGAAAGGTGACCATCAACCTCCGACATCCATGCCTTCAACTCGTCACTCACAACAGACACACCAAGGTCACGCTTTGAGCTAGTAGTGCCCACCAAGGTTACATTTTCCATCGTTTTTGCCATAAAATCACCAATACTCTTTTCTTGCGCATCAAGGTGCTCCATTAACTTCCCCATAACCACATCTAATTTGGATTCAAGAGATGAAAAATCAACACCAATTGGTTTATCAACAAACGAACCACCCTTTGCTTGAAATACCAACTCCGGATCCACGACCGCTATTTTCTTGAATTTTAAATAAGTGTCGTTCATCTCATCCTTAAGATTAACATCATAGCTAGCCGTGTCAATCACTCTCTTTTCCTCAAGGATCCGAGAAATCCACATCCCGTAAGGAAGGTCCAACGTCGTGTAGACCTTGTCCTCCGTCACCGAGAAACTTGTTTGGAAAATACGAGCAAAGACAACAAAATCCAAATTAACCCATTTACCCTCAAGCCAATTCCGGACAAGCATCATTTCATAGCAACTAACCTTATCATGACCACCCCGACGCGGAACCACCGTGTTCCATAAAAAGTAAAAGAAAAATTTCAATTTTGGTGAAAACTTTCCGGCCAACACACAACTTGTTAAACTAGCATTCTCATCAAAATACTTTTTGACCGCCAACTTAGCCGAATCAGATAACTCGTCCCGTGTCGTAATCGGATTTATTTCGACCCCATCATCACCGAAAACAGAGTACAAAAATCATGAATGGAGACGGAAATCTCACGGCTATTAACCGGAGCATGCAAATTTCCAGACTTTAAAGAGACGGAAGCGTAAAGTTGAATAACCTCAATAGGATAGATAGGACCCGAAATCCGAGATATGTCCTCCCATTCTTGAAATTTCAAGAAATCATTGAAAAACTTCAAAGTAGAATATTTGTCACACCAAGCTTTCGGAAAGCTTCTGCCACCGTGGATAGTGTATTTAGCATTCCGATTAGTTAATTTTCGCTCCTCCTTTATTAGCCTTAATTTATCGAGCCCGGATGCCGTAGCTTGCGGCATAAATTCGCGAAACAGAGGTCGATTAACACCGTCCGTAACTACGCCATCCTCATGTTTTTCAGACTCATGGGTAACCTTGTTCTTACCCAAGTTGAGTCGACGTCTTTTGGATCCCTCAAGAACCGTACCCGACTCCGATTGTGTCGAGGTAGGGGTTTTCTGTTTTGGGTTAGAGGTTTGTTCAAGATTTAGTGACATGCATGGATTTTGGGTGTTAGTTTTGGGTGTTGGGTTTTGTATTTGTGGGGTTTTCACGTGAAAGTGTCGTCATTTCCCCTCTTTTTTCTCTTTTTTTTGTTTTTGATTTTGATTTTGAGTAGGATAGGAAAGGAATCTAGGGTAAATATATGAGAGATATGGTAAGGGTAGGATTTGGAAATTGAAAAGATATGGTAAGATATATTTGTTGAGAACTTCGGTCAAATGCAAAGACAAGGGTAGGAATTTTGGTCAACTTAGGAAAGTGAATAAGATGGAATTTGGTAAATATGTTGCAACAGAATATACGGAAACAATCATACAATCTTGTCTTATTCTAACGAGTTATGCAGGTTCGTAAAATAAATATAACGAATTTAAGTGCTACTGATTAAACCAATTTCCAACAGCAAAATCTCAGAACGTCTTCTAGCTAACGCCTTTGTTAAAATGTCATCCCATTGATTTTCAGTACTACAAAATTCTAGTTTAATGTTGCCCTTTTCTACATGGTCGCGTAAGAAATTAAATGGTGTCTAATGTCTATATGTTTAGTATGAAAATGCTGAGCTGGGTTCTTAAAAATAATAATCGCGCTCGTATTATTACAAAATATAAGCATACAACCAACATTTACACCATAATCACATAGTTGTTACTTTAACCAAAGTAACTGAGAACATACCAGTCCGGCAGATATATACTGAGCTTTAGCGGTAGACAACGCAACAGAATTTTGCTTCTTTGAGCCCCAAGTTATAATGCATGGTCCAACAAACGTAGCAAATCCAAATGTAGTTTTTCTATCTAAAGAACATTTTGCATATTCTGCCTCTGAATATCCTAGTAGATCAAAATTACACTCAAAGGATACCATATGTATAAATTAGATGTACCAATAAAATATCTCAAGATACGTTTAACCGCAATCATATGTGGCTCTTTAGGGCACGATTAAAATCGAGCACATACACATACACTAAACATAATATCAGGTCCACTCGCAGTTAAATATAATAAAGAACCAATCATACCTCGATATGTAGTCTCATCGACACATTTACCATGTTCATCTAAGGTTAACTTTTTATCAGTTACCATAGGTGTGTCCATTGGATGAGCGTTTTCCAAACCAAACAATCTGATTAGCTCCTTGACATATTTCTGTTGGTGAATCATTATACCGTCTTTTGTTTGTTGAATCTGCAATCCTAAGAAGAATTTTAATTCTCCCATAATGCTCATTTCAAACTCTAAGCTCATTAGATCTGAAAAATACTTGCACAATTTATTATTAGTAGAACCAAAAATAATATCGTCTATATAAATTTGAGCAACAAGTAAATCAGAACCCTCGGATTTTAGAAATAGGGTTTTGTCATTAGATTGAGTATCGCTAAATACTCTATACTATCTTACGTTAATAAGAAAGTACAATATCACTCACAAAGATTCTCGTTAAAGAATAAGTAAGATTATGTGATGTACTATTATCCATTAACGTATTTCACTCGAGTGATTGAAAAAGATTGATGCTTGACTTTTTTTCGAAACAAACAATATAATAAATATTTTGCGCAAAGTTTGTTTAAAATAAATTTGTAAAATTCTCTCAAATGCACATGAAATGTCTTCTTGAATGTTTGAGATCAATGGAGTATTTTTATTAGAAGCATAGGAGAGGTGAAATCTAAACCCTAACTTTTTCTTTAAGAAAGATATTTATCTTTTATCTCAAAATATTGTTGTGAAAGTATGTTGTAAAACTCTAGTTTGATGCAAAAAGTAAAACGTGCCAAAGAGGCTGTTTTCCTCTTCTTCACGCAAACCTAGGTTGTGGTCCATATGCCCGCAACCCTAGGAGGCACAACAACTTGGTATTTCGAAACCCTATGTGGCACAACCACTAGGTGGGATTATTAGGTTAACAACAAAATGAGATATAATGTATTAGAAACCCTAGGTAGCATGACAACCCATAAGTTGTATTACTAACCAATAGAATTTCATAAATACATTAACTATATTAAACTTTGGATAAATATAAAATACTCTTTTTCTTTTTGAAAACATTTAAAAGATTTTGTTTCCAAAATCATGCATCAATTTCGTCATTCAAAGTTATAGGTGAAATAGCTATAACTTTGAACTTAGTATGTAAAGTTATAAGTGAAATAGTTATAACTTTACTTACATAAAAATCACTCTAATGGAATAGTTACCAAATGACGACCTATACTATCTAATTTTCACAAAGATCTTCAGTATACGGATCATCACTTTAGCTTGATCACAAAGACCCTCCATCTTGAGTCTTGTGTTCTTTGAAGTAGATCTTGCTTGAGTTGTTTCTTCAATGTTATAACCAGAATAGTTATAACTTTGCATATGAACTTCCAAAGTTATAACTCAAGCTCTTATAACTTTGATCTCCTTACTTGTAATTGTTGTTAGCTATAATAAGACTAAAGCACACAATTACATGCATATGATATATCAATCAAATCAAATCTATCAATTAACCACATTATCAAATACATACACTTGTCATTATCAAAACTATACCAAAGGCCCAACATTATCACTGTTCCATAAGTACGCTTTTTTTAAAATGTAAAAATTGAATTTTCGAGTATAAAATTTACATACTGATTTAGTGAATTGCGAAAGATACTACAAATTTCTACATTTTGTAGTTGAATAACCCTATGATATTAATTTTATACATAATTACAGCAGTTCAAGTAAATGAACTAAGGAATTAAGAGTGTAACTTACCTTAATCGTTGTGTTGTTGTAGTTGTTCTTGCCGTCGACGTAATGGAAGGGTTGAACAATTTTGAAATTGAAAGGTTCAATGGGGGAGGCAGGGAACGTTGATTTGGATGATGTATTAGGGTGTCGTTGTAGAAGGGGTAATTTCGTAAAGGTGTTACTTGTTTGGGTTAAATTCGTAATTTAAACGGGTGACATTAGTAATTTTCGAGCGACAAAAAGAAAATGTATAAAAGAAATATGGGTCAATTCGAATTTGAAAATAAACTATTCGGATCACTAAACCCAAAAGATAACTAAACTGGGCCATTTACATAATACGATTTGGATCATGTTAAAGGTAACATAAATTGTACATAGTACAACAATAAGCCCATCACCTATACATTCCTATACCAACTGATTTTGAACCCATTTACAGGGACCATATGTATCCAGCTTACCCTCCATTATGTCTATTTCCACTGAATTCTTACATGTTGACCAATTAGGGTCATATTAGCATGCTAACCCTTTCCTTGAAAACCACAGGCAACACCACTCCCAAGTGAACAGAGAAATTAAAAAAGACATGTCTAGTATTCTCTATAAGCTAAAGTGCAGATGCTAATCAAACACAATTAATATGATAAATTGTATGTATATGATAAAGTGCAGATGTTAATCTAACATAATTAATACATGAAAGCGTGGGTAATTTAATTACTTCATACAAACAAATCTCTTTATGCATAAGGGGATTTTAATTAGTTACAAATCGTCTTACCAATTGGCAAATTGCATATAATGTAGCCAGACTATGAGGGACAACTGTATTAATGGATGAAACAACATCATAATAACTTAAGTTAGTTACTCACATCAACCTTCGTTGCAAACAAGAGTAACAACTAGAGCTGTCAACATTGACCCGACCCGACCCGAAAACCCGACCCGCCCGACCCGGTAATTTAAGGTCAAATACCCGTTAATCTTGACCCGCGACCCGGAATGATCCGAACCCGAAATGACCCGTTATTTTTAGGGTTGAAGCCGACCCGACCCGTTCGACCCGTTGGTTCAACGATAAATGAAGAATATTATTATAATATTAATATTTTAATATTATATTCAAAAATATAAATTGAAAAATAATTATTTTAATTAAAAAAATTAGTTATATAACTTTTATAGGATTAAATAATAAAATAATTATTAAAATAACTTTAATTTTATAAATTTCTAAATATAAGTGCGATAAGTAATGAATACAAATATATTATTAATATTAAAGATTATTTAATTTTAAAGTATGATTCTCCGGCTAAAAAATGATAAAATAAAAGTCGTTCTACAGTTTTTCCTGGCCTGTATTCTGACCCTAACCCGACCCGAGACCCGTATGACCCAACCCGTATTTGACCCAACCCGTATTCGACCCGACCCGTTTGACCCGACCCGGGACCCGACTTGCCTGACCCGTTTGACAGGTCTAGTAACAACCGTAACGGTTAAAAGTTCATTGAAATAGCACTTAAGAAACAATTTCTGCTAAAACCAAGTAAACAAATGAATGGAATGAATTCAAATTATAAAACTAAAAATTCATATTACCCGATGATCATTTATTTAGTCACACTTCTCCCTTCTTTTCTATGCTTTTTTTACCGTCTTCGTACGGTTTTGCGTGCCTTTGCTTGATTTTGCATCCCGATTTCTCGCTCTCTGAATTTGCGCTTCATTTTGCCGGATTCGAGACGGAAATAAATAAATGGAAGCAAGTAAAGCGGTTTTGAAACGTAAATAGAAAAGACGAAGGAGAAGTGATGAAAAGAGGGTCTCAGCCGGCAAGCCGACTAGGAGCCCCTCCCCCTTGAGTCAACAAGAAAAGAGGGTATAAATGGCCAGACTTCCCAAGCGGGCAAACCACCAGCAGTCGGCTGGTTGGGAAGGTAAGAGAAAGAGTGAAAAGAAGAAAAAACGTCAGCGGGCTCCCAGCCGGTGTGACCACTGACAGCCGCCCCACCGGGTGTGCCCACCTGACTTTTGATGTTCGAAACATTTCTATTAGAAGACTCCTAGCCGAGAGTAGGCCACCCGCGGCAGGCCGGCCGGCAATTTATTCCGCATTTTACATGTCTTTTGTTATTTGGCCCAAGTAGTGATGTAACCTATCACTACCCCTCTCCCTTATTCATTAGAGACATCTTAGCACAAAACCCTAGATAGAGAATATTATTTCCTACTAAGCTTTAAACTTTCATAATCAAGTCTTACTCTTTCCTTAATTTTGTTTTAAGTTACATTAATTAGAGAGATTTAGCACAAATTGGGTTGTAATCAAGATATTGACGAAATTCTTCCTTATTCCAATCCAAAGTCTTATCTTTTTTCATTGTTGGTATCAATTTCTCCCTTATTTACTTCTTAGTTCATATTTATTGTTTTAATCTTGTTTTCACCATTGTTATCTTTAATATGTTGTATGTTGGTAGTTTTATCATTTCTCTAAACGTTTCTTTGTTTGTTTACAACAACATGAGTGAGTAGTTTCCTTTTCTAGGAATGAGGGGGATCTAATGTGGGTTTAAGGGGTTTAGTTTGTGTGTTGGATTGCTTGCTAGTTTCTTGGAAATTCATCTCCCTTCTCATGCGTGCAAGGTGTTTTAGGAATTGCCTAAGTGAAAGCTTGGTGTTTGTCTTGTGTTATCTTTTCTAAGGCGAAAGCATAGACTCTTAATTGCCTTGTTTTGTGTAGATTAGTGGGTTTTGCTTGATTAGAGCGAAGGGTGGATTAGACCTAATCTTGGGTTTGTTTATCACTAAAAGACGAGACTTACCTAGATACCCCTTGACACACTAGCATCGATTCGCACTGGAATTTATGTCTACCGCATTAGTGAACCCATATCTCTAGATCTCTTCCATTCTTGATAAATTTCTATGTACCTGTCTTTGTTTAGTCATTATTTGTTGTCTTTAGTTTATTTAATCACATCACCTTCCTTGTTTGGGCTAAACTAGACTATAATCTCACTAAATAAAATTACACCATCCTTGTGGTTCAACACTCTAAATACTACTATTTTTAGTAAATTTGTTTGCTTGGGTTGTGCCGACTTTTCAAACCCATCAAAATACTACTATTTCCGTGTCAAAAAATGGGTTAATGAAAGTATCATTAATGGTGCTTGTAGGTTCTCCGGTCGAGGTTATTATTATGGGTTGAGTAGATGTGCTAGCTCGGTTGTTGTTATGGTTGCTTAAAGTGGAACTTCAAACTCTTGCCAAATACCTATTACTCAATGTTGAGGTATCTTCCCATATGTGTGTAAGGGGCATTATCCCACATTGGTATAATATGAGTGGTGAGACTAGTTTATAAGTAAGTGGGCTACTCCTCCTAACACCAATTGGTTTTAGAATGGAAACTCACTTGCTTTTGGGCCAGTCTCATGCACCTAATTCTATATGTCCGCTGCGAATGACTCAACAAGTGGTATCAGAGCCGACGATTCGGCTTGGGACCACAAGGTGCGATGTAGTGATGGTGCTCAAGATGACGCGAAGTAGTGTCGTGGTTGCGGAGTACCACCACCGGTGCACTCTCACTCTTAGTCGACCAGAGATGCGGAGTAGCATCGTGCGGAGTAGCCTAGTTTGCTCGACACAGGGTTTTGTCAGATGCGGAGTAGCGCCAAGTGAGGGGAAGCTACAGCGCACACACATGTGAAAGGGGGAGATTGTTGAGGTCTCTTCCCATATGTGTGTGAGGGCAATTATCCCACATTGGTAGAATATGTGTGGTGAGACTAATTTATAAGTAAGTGGGCTACTCCTCCTAACAAAAATTGGTTTTAGGATGGAACCTCACTTGCTTGTGGGCCGATCTCATGCACCCAATTCTATAAGGCCGATGTAGAGGACTCAACACTCAAGGCTAAAAAAAGTCTTTTGGGGTCGGAATCAAAGAGGATTTGGTGCATGTTCCTTGTAGGAAAGCACTTAAATAAACCGTTAGTCTCGTAGCACTTAAAGCAGTAGGGAAACGCAATAACACACAAACACAGTAACACACTCAACTATTAAACAAAGTAACAAAGAAGACTAATCCTATGACTATAACAAATTAAGTAAAATCTAACGTCATGCGCGGAAACGGCGCCCTTTTTATGTTGGTATGGTGTCGAAAGCTATTATGGTTATAAAGGATATTCACGGAGTAAAGAAGGCGGCCAATACATGTCACAATGCCGCCATTCGTATTTGCCAACGCTTTATGGGTTTAACCGTTTTTGGGCGGGATGAGGCAAAAAAATTTAGAATAGTGGAGCTTGAAATTATAGTCTCCTATATTTACACTAACCCAACCGAGATCAAAATCTTTAAAGCGGATCATATGCCCCTCCATCTTCTTAAGCTAAGCAATTCACCAGGGTAAGCGACACCGGTGGTGGTGGGTGGCATCATTACTTATGTCGCCAAGGCCCTTGTCTGAAATTTGACCAATATTAGCTATATTGGCGGGGATACTTATCTTTCAAAAGACTACATCAAACACACCATGAAATGGATCAAAACGAACCCCATCGTTCCTGCTGAGTATTGGCAAATAAAAATAAATGGGAAATAGAGGAATTCTATACCACTTCCAAATGCACCAAAAATGAAAATCGTCCCCAATTCCGAGCACTGTATATTGGATCTTGAAGTGAGCGAGAAAATGATGAGATTCCGCCAACTCTTTTTTATTGGTGTGACCTAAAAATGTCCCCCCCC
>JAIUZE010069354.1:0-16945 GCA_022085475.1 Heliosperma pusillum
CATGCTACAAGCTAGCTCTGATACCAATTGAAAGTACATAGACCTTAATTAGACTCCTCTAATTATTTACTAAATTTCTTTTTAATTTAGTTTATAATGATCTATGTAACATGCATGCAAATATAAAGACATTTATATAAGAGAAGAAATTTCCTCACATTGATATGGAAAATATAAGGGCACAACAAGAACTCCTTCTTGTTGTTCTTGAGCTAATAATATGGATGAATACAAATAATCCACAAAGTAGAAGATCTCCTCTAAGTTGCACCAAGATTAACCCAAATAATCTACCCTTATTATTAACTAGATAATAAGATAGATATTATTCTACTAATATTATGACTATATTACTACACTAGTAATACTTCGTAAATATTAGTGTTTGAGAGTTTTAGTAAGAATATGAGGTTTTTAGAGAAGTAAGGAAACAAAGCACAAAATGAAGTAAGTATAAAATGAACACAAGTGCTCATTTTATAGGCCTTTTGGCCGGTCCATATTGTCCAAATAAGGACTCTTATTTTGTTCATTTGATCACATGCAGTAGAGTGGAGTGTTGTGGAACAAGTGATGAGTGTTTACTACTTGTTATGTCACTTTAATAAAGTAACTAAAGAGTAAAAATAAGAACAAAATCATCACCATGTAACTACTAGCCAACCGGCCACCATGGCCTTAGTTTGGTCCATTTTGATTTTTGATATTTGTCTTACAAATACTTATTGATCATATGGTTAATTATCTTGTATAATTAAGTGTTAATTTGATCATATAAAAATTATATGACTCAATTAAATAAATAATATGTACTTAACATTTTAAGTAATATTTTACCATTATATCAATATATAATGGGTCCCACAATGCTAAGTTAATTTATTTTACAACTCCTTGTAAATATAATTAACTAATTACCTCTATCTCAAAACATCAACTAATTTAGTAATTTAACGATTAATTACTAAGTTAAATCTTATTTAATCGTATTAAAATAAGATATAAATTTATTAGTCAATTATCGCATAATTGAAAAATAAGCTTAATCGAATTTGAGTTCTAAACTCATTTTCTAATAATTAACTCTCGTACATATCGAATATATGTAATGTACTAATTAAATGTATCGTATACAAATAATTAGTTACTATTTGGATTTCATCCTTTAGGTGTGACCGAAAGGGATCAGTTGATCACCGCCGTCAAACGACAATAACGTCAAACTCTAGTCAGCCAACCGTTATTGATTTACGTTAATCAACTGACTAATCATATATATAGTCAATAAATATCCCAATTATATTCCATAATAAGATTTATTACGTGGCGCACTTTTGTGGAGGACACCTACTCCAAAATTTCTATCCTAGAAATCACATAAAACACGTAAATGATATCGAGTAACCCTTCACCGTTACCTTTTCGCGTCTTTAAACGGTTTCTAAAATTTCATAGTCTCCACCTCCATACAATTAGGTAATAAAAGATGAATATATTTCACCTTGAGAAAGACGGATAATTTAAAAAGCGAGAAAGACGGTAATTTTATTACCAATACGAATAGAGGAAGCTAAGAGGGGAAGAATAAGACGAACTTACTTGAATTTGAACAAGAAATGAAGGCGTAGCGATGATTCGAAGATGGATGAAAATGGAGGCAAGGCTTTGGGTTTCTTAGAGAAGAAGAAATGAATTTGAGTTGTGGGAAATGAATTAGGTTTAGGGTGAGGAAGGGAGTATATGAGGGAAAAAGTCAACGAAAGTCAAACTCGCCTTAAGACGGGATTCTCATGGAATCTCGCGGAAATTCCAAATACGAACTCGGAAATTCTAAATTCGACTCGGGACATAAAATTCTATATTAAAACTTAAATTTGCTGAAAAGTATCCGTAAAATATTTTCACTAGAAAAATAGAGTACATTTCCGGGTGTTACATTCCAACATGTTTCGGATCCTCAAAAAGTTTCGGTTGTGACATATACACATCCTCCTCCAAAATTCCTCCAAGGAAGGCGGTTTTGACGTGCATTTGCCACACTTCATAGTCATAAAATGCAGCAATGGTTAGGAAAATTCATATGTACTTAAGCATTGCCACTGGAGAAAATGTTTCATCACAGTCAACTCCCCTTGTACTTGAGTAAATTCTTTACCACCCAGTCTTTCTTTGAAAACACTGGGTTTTCCATCTATGTCGGTTTTTATTTTAAAAACCCATTAGTTCTTGATAACCCTTGCGCATCAGGCAAATCAACCAAGTTTCAAACTTTATTTTCATACATGGAGTCATTTTCAGATTTCATGGCTTCAAGCCATTTTCCGAAATTTGGACTTGTTAAAGCTTGTTTGTTGGTGTTGGGCTCATCACTTTCCAAAAGGGGAATTTCATTTCCATCAGTCATGAGCAAATTTAAACTATATGGCTGACGGAAATACCACCAATTACACCTCTAGAGTAATCTTCAAAATTATTGTTAGAGAAGACCTGTTATACTGCCTCACACACTCAAACCCGGTTGAACCGTTACCCGAATCACAACCCCTTGTTTATTGTTTGAGTACCTTAAAAATACCGTAAGATATGCCTTATACCAAGGGAACACTTAACAATTTCGTTGTAGGTGATCGTCTTGCTTCTCTCTACAAAAACCAAGTGAAATGCCTTCACTTATATAAGCAGATCAAGCACTATTGTTTGTCAAAGCCAAACACTATTTAGGTCATAAACATGTTGCAAACTCCGTTGTCTACGTCCAAACAAGCAAAGTCATTAAAAACATGTTGCCCATGAAAGTCCTAGACCTCTAATTAGACTCCTCTAATTAGTTCATTAAATTACATTCTTATGATATAGGATCTAGTTATCATGCATGCAAATATAAAAGCATAAAAGAAAAGATAAGACGAAAACATCCTTACATTGGGAATTTTCGGTTCAATATGGGCACAATAAGAACTCCTTCTTCTTGTTCTTGAGCATGAAATTAATGGATGATCCTCCATAAAACAACCTCCAAAGTAGAAGGTATCCTTCTTGTTGCACCCAAGAATCAACCCAAATAATCTTAACTTATTATTAACTAGATAATAAGTAAGACATTATACTAGTAATATTATTGTATTACTACACTAGTAATATGGTATGAATATTAGTTTGCTTGTGAGTTTTAGAGAGAAGTTGAGTTTAGAAAGAGAAGTGAAAATAAGCAAAAATGAAGTGAAGTAAAAATTGAAGAACTCTTGTTCTATTTAAAGGCCAAAGTGGCATGTCCCCTTGAGCTACAAATGAGCTCAATTTTGCTTATTTTATTCACATGCAAAATGGCTTGAGTGTAGAGTTATAACAATGATTAAAGCTTGTAGGATATGTCATTATCAAGTGTGTTTATGTGCAAGTCACTCAAGACAATTATCATTGTCTCTTATGTGTACACAACCGGTCACTTGTGTCTAATATGGACCATTTTGATTTTTGATATATGTCCCACAAATACTTATTAATCATATGCTTAATTATCTTGTATAATTAAGTGTCAATTTGATCATACAACAATTATATGACTCAAATTAATAAATAATATATACTTAACATTAAGTGATATTTTACCATTATATCAATAAATAATGGGTCCTACAATGCCCAGTTAATTTATTTTACAACTTATTGTAAATATAATTAACTAATTACCTCTACCTCAAAAGATATGCATAACATCAACTAATTAAATGAATTTACGATTAATCACTAAATTAAATCTTGTTTAATCGTATTAACATAAGACGTAAAATTTATTGAGTCAGTTATCGTATAATTGACTAATAAACTTAAGTGGAATGAGTTCCTAACTCAATTTCCATTAAATAACTCTCGTAACTAAACGTACATATCAAATATATGTAATGCCCTAATTAAACTGTATAGTATACAAATAATTAGTATTCTATTTGGGTCTCATCCTATACGTGTGACCTAAAGGGATCAGTTGATCACCGCCGTCATACGACAATAACTTCAAACTCTAGTCAGCCGAGCGTTACCAATTTACGTTAATCAACTGACGTGGAGTATCAAAATATACTAATCATGCCACGTATATTCCAAATGAGATTCATTATATAAATGCACTATTAGGGAGGAAACTTACTCCAACAATCTCCCACTTGTTCGATACAAGTTGTGCATGTAGCAACACTATTGTGGAGGACTCCTACTCCAACAATATCTCCCACTTGTCTCGACAAGTTGTGTGCTACCGTTTCTCTTGTCTCTTTTGTGTCACATCCTCCCACTCATCGCAAGGTGTCTTACAGGTCGCACTTGCGATTGAAAATTATAAATA
This sequence comes from Heliosperma pusillum, assembly GCA_022085475.1. Lineage (NCBI taxonomy): Eukaryota > Viridiplantae > Streptophyta > Magnoliopsida > Caryophyllales > Caryophyllaceae > Heliosperma > Heliosperma pusillum. The sequence goes on from JAIUZE010069354.1 coordinate 4,343, forward strand.
GAGTGGTTTTCTTGATCTGGCAGAGTAAATGTCTGACCAGAAAATCTACCGAGATCTCTTCCGAGCGTGGCCACGCATTTTCAGTTACTACTCCTCGAGTGGCCCGATGATGTTAATACCCAACGTGGGTGGACAATTCCTGTTGACTCATCTTACACTGTATGATGCAGATCACCATGACCCAGAAGATGTCCATCGGCCTCCTTTCACGGTATGACCTAGGACAAAAACCAAAGTCAATCGGAAACTACACCGACTCAGGTAAATGGTCGTCAGTCTAAAGAATTGACTCATAGAAATAAAATAGAAATCCCCGCCACGACCAGGCTTCAAGAGTTTTTATAAGGGACTCTATTATGGTCACTGCCCGACAGAGTGTCTCATTAGTCTGTCTATGTAATCGACCAGTCATCTCCATGACCCCATGGTGCTGAACCAACCATCGATCGACTTACAATCTAGTCACTTTGAGACGTCACCTCAAATGAATGACTAGGGACAAAACACTAAGTTCATCCTGTTCACTTGAATTAGGTTGAACTTTTCTTTCACCCAATTCAGATAAAAAAAGTATTAAAATTTAGTCAAACTTTTTAAGGAGTCTTTAATGAAACTCTAACAATGAATGCGATTATCAAATATTTGGAAAAATTGATACGCTATCAAAAATTTCATATCTCATAATCTCTAGCAATTCAGGTAAATATTTCAATCCCCATTGAAATGACATGACTATCATGTTCAGCCTGCAAAAGGCATGGCTAATGGATTAGCAATACTTGCATCTTTCCCATCGTTCTGATTGCTATTTCTCTTTGTCTACGTAATCCAATATTACATAAAACTTTCTGAGTACGTGTCTAGGTTTGAATCTAGATTTAGGACTCTTGGCCTAAAGGTATCTCCCACTGATTTAACAGTATCATGCGATAGGATATACAACTATAGGAACTACTTCTAGTCCCTCCAATACTGTCAAATCCAAGCTACTTTCATATGCATCATCATATGATGCACTGTACTCTATTTCCGTTGTGAAATCCGCAATGATAAACTGCTTGGAACACTTTCAGCGGATACATGACATTTGTATTTGAAAATGTCACTCCTACTTGGAAGCTTTCCAATAGTGTTTTCTGCTTGGAATTATTCCAACAGATAAATCTTCTATAAAACACAGCCAGTTCGTGATGTCAAATCACTTTGATCAGTTTGGCAACTGAATTCTGTGTAACCCCTTACACACAACTCACTGTATACTCCAAACATATGGAACATATCTTTAGTCCTTCGCAAGTACTTAAGGATGTTCTTTGTGTCTATCAAGTGACTCTCACTTGGATTTGATTGCGAACGACTTCTCATACCCAAAGCATGCGAAATGTCGGATTAAGCATACATCACAGCGTATATAATTGATCCCGTAGCGGAAGCAGAAGGAATAAATTATCATGTGTTCAACTTCCTTGAACTAGTCAAAGATCTTATAAATATAAGATTTTTGACTTAATGCTAACATCCTTTTAGATTTATCTCCATAAATCAAGATATCTAAGAGATGTATCCTACTTCTTCAAAATCTGCCATTGTCAAAAATGATCAATATATCTCCACATATAAGACTGATGAAAACCACATTACTCCCACTAAACTTCATGTATAAACATAATTCCTCGAGTTATCGAGAAATATTTTATGACATGATTGACACACTAATTCCAACTCTTTAGTGCTTAATTAAGACATCCTCTTAAGCTTGCAAAATTAACTTAGGATAATTAGGATCTACGAACCCACAGGTGGATATAAAATATTCTACCTCTTTTAGAATCGTATTCAAGAAGGTGGTTCTTGAGATCCAATTGTCATCATACTATTATGAAATGCTGTAATCGCTAAGTATATTTGAATGGATCAAAGAATTAAGGTTGGTGCAAAACTCTTTGCCTACCAATTTACCTTTGATAACATTTTAATGTTCATCCATGCAAATTTCGATCTTAAAAATCAATTTACATTCAAGAAGTCGTACTTTTTCAAGTAAAATTTACCAGGTCACATACCTGACCATCATGCATAGAGTCCATTACGAATCGTATGACTCTAAGCCATAGCAAGAAATTGGGACTAGAAACAGTCTTTTATAAGTTACAGATTAGAATTCATCTCAATTAAGGAGTGATAAAATTACACCTGACCTCTTAGGTTCCGAAGAAACAACTACTGAACAAGCAATGAGGAAAGTTTTTCCGGATCATATGCTCAGTTTGTGGCTCTTGAAACATTTTCTCTCACTCTGTCTTATCAAGAAATAATCGTATTGTTTATTGAAAGACAGCATCACGAGTCACAAATGCTTTGTTCTCATGGTTAACGTAGGATTATTGAGCACTTGTTTCACACGGATAACTTACAAATTAGGTACGCTACCTATCCATATCGTATATGAAATAAAATCCGACTGTTTTAAATGTCCTTAGATATGGTGGGAAAAGAAATAGCAAACAAAATAATAAAATCGCAAAGTTAGTCAAGTGGCTAAGATTAACTTGACAAAGACAAAACCATATCGTATAAGTTTCTGTTTCTCTATGCAACAACACCCTTATCTCATAATGTGTGTTAGAGAAGTTAACTCGTGAAACTATTTCACAATACTTTTGGTGAAAATCAAAGTCAATACTTAGATATTTCTTGTTACGATTTGGTCGTAAGTCCACTATCTAATATTCTTGGTGGTTAACTACTTCACATTGAAGCTCTTTGAACTTTTCAAAGATTTCTCTTAGCACCTCATTAAATAAAATCAAACACAATATCTACTTAAGTCGTCGGTAAATAAAGTGAAGTAGTCATTACCATCTCTGATTGTGTTTGTTATTGGACCACACATATTCTTATGTAATATGGCCAATAACTCACTAGTTCGGTTTCCTTTTCAATAAAAAGGGCACGAATCATCTTGCCTTGAATACAAGATTCGCACACAACATAAGATTCAAAATCAAATATTTTAGGGATACTAGTCAATACTAGCCTTTTAATGTGCTACACAGTCCAGAATCAAGATTAGATCTGGGTCACCAATTTTGAGCCTTTTACAATCTATATGACAAGTAATTTCTAGTTTTAGGTCAAGAATATAATTACCTTTTATTGGTGTGGGATAACCATTGACCAAGTATAGGCATAAAAAGATACAACGCTTGTTCCATTCACAAAAGTGAAACACTTGTGTCGTACACTAAAGTGGATATTATATTCTTTATTTAGAGGTCATATACATATGATCGTGCTTGTCGCGAGCCCGATACAAAGATAATTTACCCAGACTAGGCTAATAACAAATTAATGTAATTAGGGAAGTAGGGGTCGATCCTCAGGGAGATGGTGTTTCCCATGGATTGTGAATCGTCTCACAATTGAGTTTTATTTAATGAGTTTCTGGGTTTTGGAGTTTTTAATTTCTAGACTGATAAAAGGCATAAATGAAAACAAAATAAAGGCAAACTAAAATGAAAACAATAAAGCAAATGATGAATTAACAATAATGAGAAGCATCTAGGGAAGTAGGTTCACACATGTAGATTGACATATTGATGAAATTGGATTTAGGATATGCAAATAATTCATTGCGAGTTCGTAAGAATGATGGTTCATTACAATCATAGATCAGAAGGTCTAGCAGGATTTTAGGCAATTTACTAGGTCTTAATCCACCATGTCATGCTTTGTCTATTCAATTCTCGTATCTCTACCATGGAAAACAATTCCATACTAGTCAATGATTTTGATCAGGAATCGTCAACTATCGTTAAAGTCCAAACATGCATAGACACAATGTTTTAAAGGTACAATTTCTTTTATCCAATTATCATCTTTTAATCAATCCAACATAGCTACCCTACACCCTAGAAAGGTGACTACTCCCTCATGATAATGTTTATGTCTAAGATGATATTAACAACGAAAAATAAGATAGACATGTTTAGTTGATTTTGACAATAATTCAAGACTCTCTATGTGGCGATAATAACGACGCTATTTTGACAATCTAGGAAATGAAACTACGATTATAACAACATGAAAATGAATCTAGAATAATATGAATAGAAAATAACAATCAAATAAGGAACATAAAGAACTTTAAACAAAGGATAAATTAGGAATACCTAGGTGACGATCAACAATGAAAGCGATAACAATAATAGAAATCCCTTGCATAGAATAATCGTTCCTTGAATTACAACACTTGTACCCAACAAAGTAGACTACAAAGATTGAAATTCTTATTGATCTAAACTAAGGTTTTGATGTGAAATGGACAGAAATAAACTAAGAACTAAAAACAAAAGATGGAAAGGATCTAAACTAGAAAGACTAAACTAAAGAGAAAATGTAAGAAAAGAAGAGATGTTGTGTAGATTGTGTTATGAGAGATATATTGTGAAGAGGGGCTGGAGCATCTATATATAGCATTAGGGTTTCATGGAGAAGGGGTCGAGCATTAAACAATTAAGACAAAAATAGGAAGTTGAAGCATCTTGTGCAAAGCAGCGAACATCCCCGATCGGGTACACACTTCCCCGATCGGGTAAGTGGTCATCTAGAAGCATTTGACTAACATTTCATCTTCCTTTGCTTTGACTTGACTTCCATCATCCCCCTTGACCTCTTTAATCGGGTTTGTTGATAGGGTTTGATGTAGAGCGATGAATTCTTCCGCCCAATTGATTGATCTTCCGACAACTGCGAAACCGTCTTTACTTCTTCTCTCTTTTGAATTCGTGAACCTTCTTGAAATGCTTTTGACATGGTCAAGCTTGCTTCTTCAAATCGTTGGGTTCTAGGCAAATGCTCGGGAATATAGAAAAAGGGCGTAGAAACGTCACTTTCCCTACAAAACAGGTTAGAACACGGGAATTCGCCTAGAAGACGATATTAGCTCATAAAATGGCTTAACAAAGCACAAATGACATACAAAACTGAGCTAAAATGGGGGTTAAAATCATACAAATATTCACTTATCAAACTCCCCCAAGCTAAATCTTTGCTTGTCCTCAAGCAAAAATAACAAACAATACCAGGACAAGGGTTTCAAGCATTGGTTACTACACCATCAAGAAACAAATCTCAACGTAAAACTTTGAAAACATAATGAATCATAACCCAGAAACAACGTGGCCAAGAATGATACATGAACATGGCTGAGATTTACATAACGGCGTAACACAAAGAATTTCACTATAGAATTTCAGCTCTTGCATGATCTTTTGACAAATGGACTCTCACGGCACACTCGAACACTCATGTTTGTAAAAGGTGATTTCTTTATGTGTAAATATTTTGAGACACTCACCTATCTACGACTTATGAAAATGTGTCCGCAGTCTAATATGGTAAACAATTCAAAACACAAGTCAAAGATCACAATGCACATAGAAAAGAAGCCGAAAAATAAGAAGAAGGCTTTGGGAAATGGGTGAAAGGTGGACAAATAGTTATGGTCAATGTGAAGGTTAGAATGAGCTAGCAACTGACCAATGATAAATGAATACTCAATCCAAACTTTCGGTTAATTCCCACAAGACAAAAAGCGAAGCCAGAAGGAACAGATTGGCTTATTACACACGAAACACAAGAGTGAAGTCCTTCTATTGATTTGAGGAGATACTCACAACTTCTTCTCTTATTTCTTTTTTTTCCTTACAATTGTTTTTCGATTTTTCATTTTTTCGATTTCATTTTTTTCAATTTTTTCTCTTTTTCTTTTGAACATCACTTCTTGAACAATTCCGTTCTTCCAAATTCACTTTACATATAAGAACAAATCTTCTCAAAAGAGCACCCATACACCATAGTCTAGCTACTAGCTCAAAAGGTAGGCAGTTTTTATATGTAGCTATTATTTTTGTGAAGCATTTGTATGAAGGGGCTTATTTGAGAGGCAATTTAAAGTGAAAAAGGCTTCAAATCTTAGTGAATCATGAATGCAATGATTATAGGAATGAAATGAGAACCATACTTATGCGTTTTGACATGACACACATCACAAGGAGAACTACACACACCTAAATGAAACTAGGTATGGATGTGCCAGTCTAAGGAGGCTCTACCTTACAATATATGTAACTTGCCAAATGTCAAGATCAAGCGTACTCATCTATAGATTCATTCCATGCCTACTGTTTACAAGACTTCCCCATGTATGCACAGTTCAATGAATATTGAATCATTATGGTTTGAAAGCTCTATGTTTGGGAAATGTAACATGATAGCATAATAGACAAGCATGAAAAGCATTCAATTGTGTTCAAAATTTTATAAAATTTCTCTCTAAAATCTTCTCTTTTTTTTATTCAAAATTTGAAATATATAACTAAAATGCAAAATGGGAAAATGCAATCCCTCCCCCAAGCTAAACATCACATTGTCCTCAATGTGTGCACAAAGACTAAATATACAACGAGATGTTTAATGGGAAGAAAGGAAAAATGAAAGAAGAATGAAGCTTACTAGTCAGCGCGGACTCCCCCAAGCTAGTCTTTTAGACTTGACAAGAAAGGTCTTCATAGATTCTTCAAAAACTCTTTCATTTGCAAATGAAATCTAACAAAACAACGAAAAAGGGAAAAACAAAAAAAAAATGCAAAAAGAAAGGAAACACGGGTTGCCTCCTGAGAAGCGCTTGTTTAACGTCCTGCTCGACGAATTCTTCTATGAAATCATTGGGTTGGGGATTGACGCTCCATATAGACAATATCTAAGCATCCGATGATAGAATTGCTATAGTAGAGTTTCAGTCTGTGTCCATTGACTTTGAATTTTTCACCATTGCTAGCCATTATTTCCACATAGCCATACTTGCTAACATATGTGACACTGAATGGTCCAGACCATCGTGATCGAAGTTTTCCCGGAAAAATTTTCAAACAGGAGTTGAAGAGAAGTACTTGGTCACAGACATTAGAAATTATTTTCTAATTATCCTCTTGTCGTGCCAACGCTTCGTTTTCTCTTTGTAGATCCTAGAATTCTCATAAGCTTGCAAACGAAATTCTTCTAGCTCATTGAGTTGCAAAAGTCGTCTATCAGCGCTAAGCTTAGTATCTAAGTTGAGTTCTTTGATAGCCCAGTAATCTTTGTACTCTAACTCGACAGGAAGATGATAGGCCTTTCCATAAACTAACTGATAAGGAGATGTTCCAATCGGGGTTTTGAAAGCTGTACGATAAGCCCATAAAGTGTCATCGAGCTTATTACTCTAGTCGGTTCTAGATCTTGAGACTACTTTCTGAAGAGTTGTTTTGAGCTCTCTGTTTGAGACTTCTACTTGACCGCTGGTCTGAGGGTGGTAGGCTAATCCTCGTCTGTGATACACACCATATTTGGCAAGCCGAGTGTCTAACTGCTTTTCACCAAAATTAGTTCCTCGATCACTTATCACGGCTCTGGGTACACCAAAACGCGGAAAAATGATCTTCTTAAATAGCCGTATCACAGCTCTAGCATCGTTGGTGGGACTGGCAATTGCTTCTACCCACTTCGAAACATAGTCGACAGCGACTAAGATGTAACGATTTCCATTAGAAGAAGGGAATGGTCCTTGATAGTCAATACCCCAAACATCGAATATTTTGACTTCTAATATGCCGTTTTGAGGCATTTCATGTCGCTTGGATATTTGACCCATTCGTTGACAAGCGTCACAAGCCATAACAAAGCCTTTTGAATCTTTAAACATCGAGGGCCAGAAAAACCCGGATTGTAAGACTTTGGCTACGGTCTTGGACGGACCATGATGACCACCATAAGCAGATGAGTGGCATCTTTCTAAAACTCTTTTAACTTCCGACTGGGGATACATCGTCTATAAAGACCATCTGAACACTGCTTGAAAAGATAAGGGTCATCCCAAACAAAGAATTTTGCATCATGCAAAAATATCTTTCTTTGGTTATAAGAAAGGTCAGAAGGTAGCTGGCGACTGACAAGAAAATTGGCCATATCAGCATACCAAGGAGAAGAGTCCGCAATTGCCATTAATGAATCATCATCAAACGAATCATTAATTGGCGTTGGTAATCCTATTTCAGTTACTCTTATCCTTGAAAGATGGTCAGCGACTACATTTTCTGCTCCTTTATTATCCTGGGTCTCTAAATCAAACTCTTGAAGGAGTAAGATCCATCGGATAAGTCTAGGTTTTGCCTCTTTCTTTGAAAGCAGATATTTCAAGGCAACATGGTCAGTGTAAACAATGACTTTCGATCCTATAAGGTAAGAACGGAATTTGTCTAAAGCGTAGACAATGGCAAGAAGTTCTTTTTCAGTGGTGGCATAATTGATTTGGGCAGGATCTAAGGTTTTACTAGCATAGTAAATCGCATGAAGGAACTGTTTCTTTCTTTGCCCCAAAACAACTCCAACGGCATAATCACTCGCATCGCACATAAATTCAAAAGGAAGATTCCAATCAGGTGACTGGATTATAGGTGCGGTGATTAAAGCACGTTTGATTTTGTGGAACGCCTCAAGGCATTCCTTTGTGAAATTAAAAGGTGCATCCTTGAAAAGGAGCTCAGTCAGAGGCTTGGCTATTTTTGAAAAGTCTTTAATAAATCATCGGTAGAAACCGGCGTGGCCAAGGAAACTCCTGATTCCTTTTACATTAGCAGGTGGTGGCAGTTGTTCAATAACTTGGATCTTAGCTCGATCCACTTCAATACCTCTCTCAGAAATGACGTGTCCTAAAACTACACCTTCGTTCACCATGAAGTGACACTATTCCCAGTTGAGAACAAGGTCGACTTCTTCACAGCGTTTTAGAACTTTGGATAGATTTGTCAAACAATCATCAAAAGAAATGCCGTAGACGCTAAAGTCGTCCATAAATACTTCTATGATAGTTTCAACAAAATCTGAAAAGATACTAGTTATGCAACGCTGGAAAGTGGCAGGTGCATTACACAAGCCAAATGACATTCTGCGATAAGCGAAAGTACCATAGGGACAGGTGAAGGTGGTTTTCTCTTGGTCCTCAGGGTGGATAGGAATTTGGAAAAATCCTGAGTAACCATCTAGATAGCATAAATATTTGTGGCAAGCTAACCTCTCTAGCATTTGATCAATGAAGGGTAGAGGATAGTGATCTTTTCGAGTTGATTGATTCAACTTCCTGTAGTCAATGCACATACGCCATCCCGTCACAATCCTTGTGGGGATGAGCTCATTCTTTTCATTCTTGACTACTGTTGTTCCTCCTTTCTTGGGAACAACTTGGACAGAGCTAACCCTTTTCGAGTCAGAGATTGTGTAGATTATGCCAGCATCTAGCAATTTCATAACTTCAGCTTTAACTACTTCCTGCATGTTGGGATTAAGACGGCGTTGACCTTGAACACAAGGTTTCTGGCCTTCTTCTAAGTTGATTCTATGCATGCAAAAGTCGGGGCTTATGCCTGTGAGATCTTCAAGTTTATATCCGATTGCCTTTTTATGCTTTCTCAAAACAGTTAATAGTGAGTTAAACTGATTTTCATTTAGGAGAGCACTCACTATGACTGGGCAATATTCAGACTCATCTAAAAAGGCATATTTTAGATTTGAGGGAAGAGGTTTAAGTTCAGGTTTATGTACTTCTGCCTTGGCAGGAGTATCAATTAAGCTTATGAACTCTTGAACTTCTTCAGACGGTATCTCTGTTCCAGTTAAGTCCTTTTCCAATTCACTAATCTCAAAATTGTCGTTTTCAGAGATATTCTCTAACAATAAGATTGCTTCTAAAGGGTCTTCAATTATTGATGGATACAGCGATTCATCAATAATTGAGTCGACAATGTCAAGGAAACAACAAGGTTCTTCAAGCATGGGGCTCTTCATTGCACTGTTTAAGTTGTAGGTGACTTTATCATCAGCTACTTCTAATGTCAATCTTCCATTCTTGACATCGATTACTGCTCCTGCAGTGTGTAGAAATGGCCTTCCTAAAATGATAAGGATTTGCGAATCTTCGGCCATATCTAACACGATGAAATCGACTGGAATGAAAAACCTCCCTACTTTGACAGGCACGTCTTCTAAAACTCCCATAGGTTGTTTTAGAGAACGGTCTACCATTTGATGGGTGATACTAGTGCATTTGAGAATTCCCATATTCAATTTTTCGCAGATGGAATAGGGCATGACGCTTACACTAACACCTAGATCGCATAAAGCTTTATCAATTGTGTAGGTGCCTATAGTGCAAGGTATAGAGAAACTACCAGAATCCTTTAACTTAGGAGGGGACTTATTTTGCAATAACGCACTGCATTCAGCTGTGAATGCTATGATTTCAACATCATCTAAAGTCCTTTTCTTAGTTAAGATATCCTTCATGAATTTTGTGTAAGAAGGGATTTGAGTGATTAATTCAGTGAAGGGAACCGTTACTTGGAGGTTTTTGACTACTTCCATGAATTTGCTGAACTGGGTTTCCTTATGATTTCTCCTCAAACGTTGGGGAAATGGGACTTGAATTTTTATGGGTTCCTTTTCAGGTTCATCCTTCTTTTCAGGGTTATTTTCCGCTTCCTTAGTGGTGGATGGTTGAGAATCTTTTTGGCTTTCTACTTGTGTAGGCTCAACTATTGGCTCTTTGGGTTGCTGAGGTTCCGTATAAGTGGTACCACTCCTAAGGGTGATAGCATTTGCGGTGTCCCTCGGTTGCTCACCATGAGGTGGGAGTTGGCCTTGTTTTCTTTGGGCATTAGAGGAAGCCAATTGGGCCATTTGAGTTTCAAGCATCTTGATGGCAGCACTTTGAGCTTGATCACTCTTTTGAAGTTGAGCAAACATTGAATCTTGTTTTTGAACAACTTGGAGAAGCATGGATTCAATTTTGCTCAAGCTTGAGTCATTAGGTTGGTTTTGAATTTGAGGTGGTTGGTGTTGAGGTTGGTTTTGGTATGGTTGATTGAAGTTGGGTTGAAATGATGGTCTCTGGTTTTGAAAACCAGGTGGATTGTAAGGCTTCTGTTGGTGTGGTATGAATGGTTGTTGAATTTGTTGTTGGGGATTTTGAATGTTGGTGCTTTTGTAGGACAAAAAAGGATGGTTTTTTGTGTTTTCATTATAGAAGTTTGAGAAAGCGTTGCCTTGCCTATATCCTTGATAGGCATTGACTTACTCAATCGAACTTCTACACTCTTGAAAACTATGCCCTCCAACCCCACATGTCTCACATACCACTACGTGGTTAGTGATGTTAACATGTTCGTTGGATTGGGAATCGCTTTCTACTTGTTGCTGCAGAAGGGCTAATTGGGCTTCTAGGAGTGCTACTTTACTTGAATCGTCCTGCTTGGTTTTGAGTGGCATACCACGCGAGTTGCTATACTGAGAGTCGTGGATTGCCATTGACTCGATAGTTGTACTAGCTATTTCTACATCGATTTGATCGAAACGACCATTGTTAGCGGAGTCGAGGATACGAAGCGATTCGCCACAACAACCGTTGTAGAAGGTCATAGCTAGGAACCATGAATCAAGGCCATGATGAGGGCATTCTCTTTGTAATTCTTTGTATCTTTCCCATGCCTCGTAAAGGCTTTCATCGCCTCTCTGACGGAATCCAGTAATTTGACTCCGTAAAAGTGCGGTTCGTTCTGGTGGGAAGTACTTTTGATAGAAAGCAAGAGCTAGACCATCCCAGTCAGCTAATGCTAAGGCAACTCGGTCAAGACTATTGATCCAGAGTTTTGCCTTTCCTCTTAAAGAAAAGGGAAAGAGCATTTCCCTAATCTGCTCTTGGGATACTCCAGTTTGTCTAATTGTGGAGCAATAGTCACAGAAGTTTTGGATATAAAGGTTGGGATCTTCTGTGGCATTGCCACCAAATTGACTTCTTTCTATTAAATTGATGAAGGCAGGTTTGATTTCAAAGTTTTGGGCTGTGATTTTAGGTGTAGCGATACCCCTTGGAAGTGTATCTGCAGTGGGTTTGGAATGGTCGGAAAGTCGAACCATTTTCTTTTGTGAAGATGAAGATGGAGTGTTGATTGAAAGTTGATTAGTTTTTGGGAATGGAGATGAGAATGGATCTTCTTCTCCTTCGAGATTAGATCAGATATCCTAGTATTTCTCACGAATACGATCTAAACTTGAAATATAAGAAGCTTTTGAGGTTTCGTTGAATAGCTTTAGTTTCCTACGCAGAGTTCTTTCTAGTTCGGGGTCTAAAGGAATAGGGGTCCCTAGTCTAGAAGATCTGGGCATAAGATTGGAAAGCTAAGATGAAAAATCAAGAGAGGTCTAAAGGAATTTGGGTTCCTAAAGACTAGATAAAACTAATTGCGATAAAAAATCACAAGAAAAAGGAAAACTAAACCGTGCTCCCCGGCAACGGCGCCAAAATTTGATCGTGCTTGTCGCGAGCCCGATACAAAGATAAATTACCCAGACTAGGCTAATAACAAATTAATGTAATTAGGGAAGTAGGGGTCGATCCTCAGGGAGATGGTGTTTCCTATAGAATGTGAAGTGTCTCGCAATTGGGTTCTATCTAATGATTTCTGGGTTTTTGGAGTTTTTTAATTTCTTGACTATCAAAAGTCATAAATG
>JAIUZE010069365.1:0-18541 GCA_022085475.1 Heliosperma pusillum
CATATTCGAAACTTCTTCCTCAAGGATACCAACTCTCACCACCATAGGGGGAAATTAGATCTATATCATTTTCCTCAAATCACAAGTTCATTCTAACAAACACTCATATTCCACAAGATTCAAAGTTCTTCCGACTAAGTATAATATACCACCAACCGAGGGTTATGACATCCCTAAAAATGTTACAAGAGGGAGGTAAGGATACCCATGGAAAGATGAAGGAACTAACAAGAGAAATTTTCAAGAGGCAAATAGGTTGGAAGAGAGCTTAATACTATAAGGACGAGAGAATTCATAAATGAAGAAGGAATACACTTCAATTAGGCTTGTAAATCTTCAAATCTTCGGTAGAGGATACTCCGTCTAGGTAACACATATTCCACCATAAGGCGTAATATTGCTCCTAGCAATTTGGCTAGCCACTCAAGCATAGCCTCCTTGGCAATTGTCTTCTCTATGAGGAGGGACCTGGTTGGTACCAACAACGATCTCTTCTACACGAGGTCCAACCATCTTCATAAGAGACAAAACAAATTAAGTTACTCCTAACAATTAGCATAAACAAATAGACTACAACATAAATCCTAATCTACCCATCCTACCATTCTATCTCACAGTTTATTATTTTATTAAGGTCAAGTTATTTATACAAGGGTACACAAACGTGAGTCGGGAGCAAAATAGCTCTGATACCAACTGTGACACCCTCAAATTTGCGGAAAGAAAAAAAATAATTTAAATAAATAAAAGATGAGAATACGTTTCTAATAGGTTCACTTTAGTGAAAATCGGTACATTTTAAAAACCGGAACCTACTATTAAATATATTCATCATAAGAAGGTGTCTTAAATAAAAAAGGTTCATAACAAATACGGAAATAATATTATACAATAAAAAGTATCTGAAACGGGAGACATATCTCCCGTATAAATACGGAAATAAAAGAGTGTATAATAATATACAATCCTAAGAACCGAATATAGGTCCAAGGTAAATACTTCGCTCGCTAGCTCGTCAATGTACCCAAGTATGCATCACAAACCTGCCAACCGCATTAAATATAAACACGGAAGCCACAGTCAGTGGGGAGTAACTCCGAGGTCTCCCAGCCACGAAATGTCGAGTTTAATAAAACATGAATAACATAAAAGCAATGTATATGGAAAATACAAAACTTAACATATACGATATGATTTTCATGTTATGAAAAAAATAACTAACATATAACCTAGCATATGAAAGCTATCATGTGAATCTGATAATAATCTATAATACGAGGTAGGGAAGCTGGTATGCTAGCGCAGAGGTTACCGTTAACATGGCCATGATACACTCAAACCCTAATCAACACGTAATCATGTGAATCAGTAAACAATCGGTAATCCAAACTCTATCAACCTTAGCCGGCTTGCATCTCACCTTCTAAGATTCATAGAATCATACAAACATGAAAGACAAATACTTCTACAAACAGGCATAAGTTCTTAGCACGGTCAATAGTCGACTTCTGTAACTCGAGGCTATACCACAAGGTAGGAAAACATCCTAGTCCTAGACTGATCAGACCTAGCGACAACAGCTATTCCATTCCCCGTCCCATGACATAACCGTACATGAGAAACTCTACTAGGCGACCCCCTAAGCAGAGATGGCTAGTACTTAAGATGGCTCCATTCCCAAAGTGGAACTCTTAGGCAGCCATGCCCCGACTTGGAGATAAGCCCCCCAGGCCGTGACACAAAAGCTATTAACCATGAACTATATACTCGTTAAAGATAGTACGGCCTATCGATGTCATGGTCCAAGCTACTCATTTAGAATTAGAAGGGTCAAGACGCCATATACTCATAATTCTCTATGGGTACTTAGTCAACACGACACCAACCATATAATCAAACAGTCACGGGAAACATCCTATCATGTGACTAATTGCATATCAATAATAATCAAATATCATATCGCCTCATATCTACTAAGGCTAATTCAATAATTAAATACAACCTTACTTGAAGACAAATCCCCGACCCGAGTCCCGCGACGGGTCATCAGTCAAAACGGGGCTGACTAGATCTTAGTTTGACCAAACCCGTTTGGTCAAACCGACTAGAAACAGAGTCTTTACCACATAGACTTGTACATAAAATTATCATATTCATTACATGTTATTTTATTAAAACTTCTAACATGTGAATTATTAAATCATACGAAAAACCCGCTTGACTTAAAGGATTTCAAATTAAACTACGATCTCGTATTATCATTTCTAACATGTGAGAAATAATAATTTTATGAAAACCTTTTTAATTAAATATTTTACTTATTAACATTTCCCACTTGCTAAATATTACAAAACACGATAAAATGACAATAACTCAAAAACCGTCACAAGACCAAGGGAGGGACCCACGGGCTGATTTTGGGCCGAGACCAAACCGGACCTGGACTGGGCCCACGGGCCTGGTTTGGGCTATTTTGATTAAAAATTCTAAAACCGTTTCTTAATATTTTCCCGCATGCTTAACATATTTAAAACCCGTCAAAACAACAACAAAACAATCAAGTATCGACACAAACTCCAAGGACCAACCATGGACCAATCCAGAACGGCCTGGACCGGGCCTGAACCGGCCTGAACCGGCCTGAACCGGCCTGGTTTGGGCTGGTTTTTCAGCCTCCTTACACGGCCCCAATACATCAACAAACCCAAATTATTTCCAACATGATTTTAATTAACAACATCCATTTTAAACATCCAATTCATCCATCATGCATACAAAAATCATGATTATGAACAATCATCAAATATGTCAAGAACACTAAACAAAAACAAAAGATGAACCAAAAACAAAAGAAACCAAAGCTATGTAACATATATTCGTCGAGTAACTCGGAATCGTTACCTTAGCTAGAAAAATCAAGTAGCACAAAATAAGAAGTAAAGAAAAACCCGTCTACTAGTCTTCTCCTAATATATACGAGTCACCAAACTCGTCTTCAAAATCTTCCCCTATAAGAAATGACAAGAAAAACATTATTAGAATTAAAACTTGATTTTCCATATTTAAAGTGTTGAAAATGATTTTGTCGGAATTGAAAATAAACCGTACTTGAAGATGGAGAGCGAAGAGGAGATTCTAGAAATATAAGTTAGGACGGATTTGAATAAGAAATGAAGGTTTTATGACAATTTTGCTCAAGAACGACGAAGAACGCTCAAGAACGACGAAGAACGAATGAAGAACGATGAAGAACGATTAATTACATCTTAATTTGATTTATTGTAAAAATGAAAAGTTTTTGGTGAGTAATGATGGAGTGTGCCGTGTACATATAGAAGAAATAATGAGTCGGGTTTTGAAATTGTTGTTACGGAATTGACTCGGGTTTTATTATTATAATAAGATAATTAATTAGATATTAAGTTAATTAAATTAAATATCTAGATATTATGTTATATTAATGAAACGAAATGAAAATATCAAGGCTTAAGAGGGGAAAAAGAGACGTGTGAAATGGAGAGGAATCGGGTCTGTTTTTACGCGATTTGCGGAGTTTAAGTTGACAGACCGATAAAGTTACAAATATCTTAGATATTTTTATTAGTTTAATCATATTAATTAAAAGATCTAATATGAGTGGAAAAAAAGTGACATGGGGCGTGTGACTCATGTTAAAGTCGGGTTTCGGGACTTAAGTTGACCCGGGAATAGTTAAATGACGTTGGGGTTAAAACGGTTAAAAGTATTCTTGAATTTCCAAATAAATTAAAATAATTATATTAAAATTTTCATTAAATCAAATAAATCTAAATAAAAATAAATCAAAAATATTATTTTTTTAAAATAAAATTTCGGTCTTCAAACTTATAAGGCGAGTCGGGAAAAAGTCAACGAAAGTCAAAGTCGACTTAAAAGTCAAGAAAAGTCAAAGATGACTTAAAAGTCAAGAAAAGTTTATGACGACTTAAAAGTCAAGAAAAGTCAATGACGACTTTAAAAAGTCAAGAAAAGTCAAAGACGACTTAAAAGTCAAGAAAAGTCAAAGATGACTAAAAACGGGATTTTCATGAAATCTCTCAGAAATTCCAAATACGAACTCGGAATTTCAAAATACGACTCGAAACAATAAATTCTATTTTAAAAAATTAACCTTGCTGAAAAGTATCCTTAAGAAATTTTACTAGAAAAATTGGGTACTTTTCGGGTTGTTACATGCATGCTTCTACTTTTGTATTTCCTTTTATGTACGTTTAATGTGATATGGCTGGGAGAACCCGGAGTTACTCCCCACTGACTGTGCCGTTCATGTTTTTCATGGATGAACAGGTTGCTTGATTGGATGGCATTTTGCTTGGTATTTTGGGTTCGGTTGTGAGCTAGCGGGCGTGGTCCCTTGATTGAAACACATCTAGACGATTTTAGCTAGTTGCGAATAACTTTGTTGTTGGATAACATTTTGAGAGACTACGTCTCTTGTAGTATTTTGTATTTGGTTTGTAACATCTGACACTCCTCGTATTTTCTATTTGCATGTAAAAAGGTTTTTAAAATACCGTATTTTCCGCTAATTAAATCACATGCTTGTATGTTTTATTTCCGCATTCGCGAGGGTTGTCACAGTTGGTATCAGAGCTTAAACGCTCCCGACGCACACACGTGAACCCTAAACTTAAACTACTTGACCATGAAATAATAAATAAGAGATGGCTAGAAGTTAAGGATTTTACTTGGTAGTCTTTGGTGTACTTGATGTTTGTTAGGTTCTAACTTGTTTGTTGATTGTGTTGAGTGATGTTATGTTTGTTTGTATCTACCGTTTTGAGGTGGATCATGTGTTACCTAGAAGAAGTATCCTCTACCAAAGACTTGAAGATTGACAAGCCTAATTGAAGTGTATTCCTTTCTCATCGATGTTTTCTCTCGTCCTTAATGTATCATGCTCTCTTCCTTCTACCTAAGTGCTTCTTCATCATCTAACTTCTTTTTCCCTTGGAAATTACTCTTGTTACTTTCCTCCTCCTTATCAATTTGTACCCTCAACTTCCTTATGTGACCTTTTGTGGACGCCATACCCTTTTTTTTGTGGCATATTGTACTTGGTCGGAAGAATTTTAGACTTGGTGGAATGTTAGTGTTGATTGGAATGAATTGGGGATTCGAGAAAAATTGTCTAGACTTAAGTTCTCCCCTAGTGGTGAGAGTTGGTATCCTTGAGGAAAGTGTGGTGAGGTATGTTTAATAATTTTAATGTATAAATGCTTGCCATGACTTGTGTGTAAATAGTTCATGATATTCGATGGTGTAAGGTTGAATGAGTTGGTTATGACTTCTTAACTCATTAGTAATTTAGTCTTTTGGACTTAGAAGTTTAGTATTGTTTTGAAGACCATGCTTATGATAGGTCTAATTGGTGTAAATAGGAAGCTTTGAATGATATCTTGAGGTGCGAAATACTTTTGAGATTAAGTGACGTCTTGTGGTTTCCTATTGTGTGTTTGTGAGTATAGGCTTGGTGGAAAAGCATTTGGCTATAGTTCTTGGATTTAAAGATATGATCTTATCTTATGGTATCGGAGACTCGTTTGAAGTAGTAAGGTTTCGTTGTAAGTTGAACCATATTACTTGAGGATTATAGATATGAGCGAGATTCGATGATGTGAGCTATGATGGAAATACCTTGGGACGTTAATGATGATGTTTGACTTGATGTTGTACTTTGTTAATAATGAACTCGTGGGCTATATGAGTTGAAAATGACCGAGTTTAAGGGAGTATTTGTTAGTCCTTCAGTTAAAGAAACCTTTGAGGTTGTGTTGAATATTTGAGCTAAAGGAATGTTACTATGCTTGATTTGCAATTCCGCATTTGGGGATCCGTGTGATATAAAAGGATGGATGAATTGGGTTGTAGTCGATTTGTCGAATTTAGGCGTACCTTCAGTTGCTTTGTTATCACCCTAAGCCTGAAAGGAGAAATTTTGTGGATTAAACCTTAAACCTTTTACTCGTGCCATTATCCCTTTCTATTTCCTTTCATGCAAGTTTCTACTAAGCCCGATTTCTAGGAAATTGTTTTCTCTTATCTCTTCCTTTGCTTGGCAATCTTCATGGCTATATCTATCCAATATCTAGCTTTTGGCTCCCTGCCTCTAGCGTTCCTCTAATTTTTGTCCGATCTTATCGCGTTCGTGTTTCCCTCGAAATCTCCTATCGTTTCCAATGCCATGGTGTCATTGTCTTTCCTCTGGTTAGATGATTAGGTTGTTAGCTAGCTTAGTGTTGATTTTGACCATAAATAGGATTGGGATTTAAACCTTAGGATGAATCTGTTGGTGGTATTGTACTCTCTTGATGGCTTCATTTATTGAGCTTGCTATTGTAGTGCTATTTTGGGAATCGAGTTGAGCGTGATAATAGTTCGTTGTTGTTGGGTATTATAACGGTTGGTTAGGATATAATTTGGGAATTATATGTCTCTAATTGGTGGATTCTAAAAGA
Source organism: Heliosperma pusillum (assembly GCA_022085475.1). NCBI lineage: Eukaryota > Viridiplantae > Streptophyta > Magnoliopsida > Caryophyllales > Caryophyllaceae > Heliosperma > Heliosperma pusillum. Next base: position 6,498 of record JAIUZE010069365.1, read on the forward strand.
GACTCTGCTTTAGGGTAATTAAGCCGGTAACCAAAGTTTGAGGAGTATATGTCATAAATGAAAATCGATTCATTTTGAGTTTTAGATGAACTAGATGATTTGAATGGTTGCCTGATTGCCAAGTGATTGGTCATTTGTGGTTTGGAATTAGTAATTCTCTTTTATTCTTAAAGAATCATAGTTCGAGATTGAGAAATGTTCGTTGCAAACTTTGGATAGTGAGTGCTCAGTTGTTATGGATTATAGAGTTAGAATGGTGAACCCATTTATCTTGAGGATTAGTAACCAACATAGTTTGCTAATGTGACTATTTGTATTTGAGGCTTCGAGCATAGTAGTGATCAAATTAAGGATGTATGGCGTATTAAAGAATCATTATAACCGATAATGGATTGTGGATTTTCCCTTGTCGTGAGACTTTGGATGAGGCTGGTTGAATCTTAGATAATTATGTTTGTTGCTTTGATTGTGTTTTGACTTTCGAAGATGAGAAAGTTCATTGCAAATTTAGGATAATGAGTTTGAAGTAGATTGAATCAAGGGAATTTCATGGTAAGTCTCCTTTACCTTGTGGTTGTTAGCGATCATGTTTCCCTAGATATAAATATTTTGTTGGTGGTTTCTAGTAAGAGTTTTGATGAAACTAAGAAGATTAGAGTACGTAATGCATCTTACATGTGGATTGTTAGTTGTGGAGTTTACCGTGCCGATGGACTTAGGTGGATACTAAATGGATCTAAATAATTAGGTTATTGGCTTGAAATCTCGTGGTTATGAAATAATTTTCGTAGGAATCTAATGATTGAAAAATGTTGAGTTGGAAATTGGGTAAATTGCATTCTCTAGAGGACTAGTTATTCGTGAAGTTAGTGATGTCGAATTCTTGTAAATCTTCCTGCCAATTCTATCATGATCTTCCTAGCCCTAAGAGTTCGATTTGTTTTGTTTTTGCGTGTTTTATATACATTTTCTTACCCTGAATTGTGTTTGACATGCTCGAGTCGCTCTATGTACGTGTAATGTCGTGTTATTTTGAGTTTATCTTTGAAAAGACCGTCAAATTTCCATATTTTATTGCTAATTTAACGTTTCAAAATACTCTAAAGATGGATTGGGTACCCTCTTTTTGGAGAAAATATATTTCTTTCGCTTTTATATTTGGATTTTGTGTTTGGTTGGATGTATGGACTTGTTATTGGAGACGTCTGGTGACTAGTCCTGCACTTACTAACACTTGTTTGATTTTCGATTTCACTATTTCGACTTTGATTTGATTTTGATAGCTAGAGTTCTCGTTCGCGACAGGCACTCTTGTGATTCGTAAATAAAGTTTCGCACTTATTGAAAATCTCCTTAAACCGTTTGCGAGAAGAACCTCGTTTCATAAATTTTCCCATTATAAAAGTTTTCGTATTAATTTTGAAAACCGATTCTTGTCCTTGATACTTTTGTTTTCTACTCTCAAGTTTCGAGGACGAAACTATTTAAAAGGTGGGGTGATTGTGACACCCGCAAATGTACCCTATTTTTATAGTAATAATATTATACGGATACTTTTCAGCGAAATTTAGTTTTAGTTTAGAATTAAATTTCCCGTGTCTAATTTAGAATTTCCGAGTTCGTATTTGGACTTTTCGCGAGTTTTCAAGTGAATCACGTCTTAAGACGTCTTTGACTTTTCTTGACTTTTTCCACTCACTCTCTACTTATTCTAACCCTAACCTAATTCTTCCTCACAACTCAACTCCTTCTTCCTCACTAAGAAAACCCCAAAAGCTTAGTTTCCATTTTGATCCGTCTTAGAATCGTCATAACTCTTTCATTTCTCGCTCAAATTCACGTAAGTTCGCCTTATTCTTCCCCTCTCATCTTCCTCTATCCGTATTGGTAATAAAAATACCGTCTTTCTCGCTTTTCAATTTATCCGTCTTTCTCAAAGGTGAATTATATTCATCTTTTATTATCTAATTGTAGGTAGAGACTAGGAAGGCTTAGAAATCGATTGAAGACGCATAAAGGTAACGGTGAAGGGTTACTCGATATCATTTACGTGTTTTATGTGTTTTCTATGTTAGAAATCGTTTTTAGAATAAGGTTAGTAATCTTAGGAATTGTGTTGTTGATGATGGTTGTTGTTAATTGATAACTGATATGAGAATTGATGATTTGTAATGATACATGATGATTTGTGTTATGCCTAAGTGAAATTGTGAAATTCGTGTTTTCATGCATGGGATAGGACGCTGGCAGCGTCCATTGACACTGGCAGCGTCGTGGGGCGCTGGCAGCGTTGCTTGCTGCCAGTTTCCCAAGTCGACTGCAGTTTTCCTGCACTGACCCCTTTTCGTAAAATGATCATATCTCCTTCGTTACTTGCTTGTTTTAGACTTGTAACATCCCGTTGGAACCGTAAGAGGTTAAGCTATCACCTCCATTTATAATTTCCGCATTTAGATGTCTAGAACTCTAGTTATGACCGTTTGAAGTGGACCCTTGATTTAGTTGGTTTTCAAACAACGTTGTTTTGGAGAGGGGATCTATGTTTCTTATTTATGGTGCTTCATAAACTTGTTCTAATGCTTATGTATCATGTATTGACTCATTTTTATCATATTTAAATTTATATAATTCCCTATTATCATGTTTTGTGACGGTTTTTGGTATGTCCCACTTTGAGTCGGTTTTTACAAATGTTACGGTTTGAGCACAAATTTCCTATGTGCTTTGTACTCTCATTCCCTTGGCTACCGCCACGTTTGTAAGGCTGGAATGTCGGAACGGGGATGTATCCTTACTGCTTAATTGCATGTGTTAGTGGGCATACGACGACGTTGTTGGGAGGCGAACGCATTGCGTTGATCGACCCGGCCGTCAAATGTTGTGTACTTGCGAGGTGGTGTTATTTGCATGTAGCGTACCGCTTGTTTGAGGCTTGTGCTCTTTTCCGCCTCTTTCGTGAATGATCGACCGAATTTGGGGTACTCGGCGTCTATGATTGACCGAGTCTTGGATGCGAAATGTTATCGCATGTCGAATCGGAACATGTTTATTCCGAGAGTCTGGCCAGGTTTAGACTAGGACCGTATTATTATCGTCGTCTACCAAGGAAATTAGTCCACATACGCGAAATGTAGATCGTGTATGGTTCAGGGAAATGCTGTATCTCGTGGATGCCCTTTTAATCGTACTTGCCATGTATGCACGGTGCTGTGCGTTTCATTTACCGTGAGAGATGTCGTCATTGTGTCGGTTTGTTTTAGATGATGATCATGAATGATTATATGATTGATCATTGATGACTTGGCATGGTTTGTTTGTCGAGTCCTCAATCTTATCAAACTATACCGCTAACGGTATATGTAAGCCCCAGTGAGCTATTCGGTGCCTAAGAGTGTCTTCCCCGTCTTTGTATAACATGATGGATTCGGATTTGTATTCATATGCTCTTATTAATTATATATTGTTGCCTATCTATCCGTATCGTATTTCCACATGTATAATCCTATATATGCATCTGTTTTTTTTGTCTACTTTTGTATTTCCTTTTATGTACGTTTAATGTGATATGGCTGGGAGAACCCGGAGTTACTCCCCACTGACTGTGGCGTTCATGTTTTTCATGGATTGAAACACCTCTAGACGATTTTAGCTAGTTGTTAATAACTTTGTTGTTGGATAACATTTTGAGAGACTACGTCTGTAACACCCCACAATAGTTGAAGAGGTCCATTGAGAGGCTTAAATGACTAGTGCTTAAAAGGATTGAAAGTACTACTCATATCAACAAAGTGCACTTTCTTTTCTGGTCATCCATGCAAAAGAACTCAAAAGTTAAGCGTGCTTGACTGAGAGGAGTCTTAGGATGGGTGACCTCCTGGGAAGGTTCCCGGGATGTGCATGAGTGAGGACAAAATGCGCTGGAAAAGACCCGTGTTGATCTGTGGGCCATGTACACAGCCTGGAGAGCTATCATGAGTGACCGCTCCCGACCCAAGGTTTGGGCCGGGGTGTTACAAATGGTATCAGAGCAACCCTGCGACCGTCTGGTGATGGAGGCAGTTGTTATACGCTCCTGGAGGCAGTTGTTATACGCTCCATTGTGATCACCAACCTAGCGGGGGAGGATTCTGGGTCAGCGGTTATGCTCCCAGGCGCAACGAGGACGTTGCGTTCTTCAAGTGGGGGTGATTGTAACACCCCACGTTTGTTGAAGAGGTCCATTGATAGGCTTAAATGACTAGTGCTTAAAGGGTTTGAAAGTACTACTCATATCACGAAAGTGCACTTTCTTTTCTGGTCATCCATGCAAAAGAACTCAAAAGTTAAGCGTGCTTGACTTAGAGTAGTCTTGGGATGGGTGACCTCCTGGGAAGGTTCCCGGGATGTGCATGAGTGAGGACAAAATGCGCTGGAAAGGACCCGTGTTGATCTGTGGGCCATGTACACAGCCTGGAGAGCTATCATGAGTGACCGCTCCCGACCCAAGGTTTGGGCCGGGGTGTTACAACGTCTCTTGTAGTATTTTGTATTTGGTTTGTAACATCTGACACTCCTCGTATTTTCTATTTGCATGTAAAAAGGTTTTTAAAATACCGTATTTTCCGCTAATTAAATCACATGCTTGTATGTTTTATTTCCGCATTCGCGAGTGTTGTCACAAACACTATTACAGTAACTAAAGACGTAGATCAATTGAATCGTAAATTCAAAATTAATTGTACTCATTAACTAAAGACGTATATCAAGATTTGCACCTGATTTAGGTCATTCACATTAAATAGTAACAAAAAAGCGATGAGGAAGAGAATATAAATAACCTGTAACAATGTTAATACCACAATAAGAGATTGAGTATACTGCAACATAAAAATAAAACAGTAGTGTTGTTAATGCAACGAGGGATTGAGTTTAAAGTATCATTCACACTGTAACACTATGTTAACAAAGCATAGACAACAAAACATGATTAAAACACAGTTGTAAAGGTGAACACTGTAACGACTTTACAGTATCATTAATACTGTATCATTATGTTACTGTTAAGGTATTCTAAAGCAGCTGTAACATTGTCACGACAACGACGATAACAAAAACAACGACGACGACGACAACAACAAAACCAGCAGCAGCAGCAACAACAACACCAACACCACCACCAACAACATCAAACAAACAACAACAACAAAGTACGAAATAAATAATAAATTCCAAGAAATGAAAGCCAAAGTAAAGTGACACAATTAATTTGTAAACCTATAATCATTAACGCGAAATAAAACAGAATAATTATTGCACACTATATCGCACAAATAGTAGGATCTCAAATCGGAGATTTATTAAGTTTTTTCAATTATTGAACTGATTCAATCTTGAATTGATAGAATTATGAATTTCTCGAATTGATTAAACTAATAGAATCGTGAATTACTTGAATAGATAAAATTGACATTCTAAGTTGAATATCAATTAAAAAAATTGAAATAAAAAATCGTTTGTTGTAATTGAATCAGAAATTCAAAAGCAAGTAGAACAAACCTGGAAATTGATTGAAGATAAGCGATTGAAGTATACGAAATCAGAGTTCAATTGAACAACGTTAATTGATTGAATCGTAATCTTCAAAAAAATCGTGCAAAACGCGTGTAATTTGTTTGGAAAATGCCAGATTGGGGGAAAATTTAGGGTTTAGAGAATAATGTGAATATAAAGAGAGACAAGAGAGAGAAAGTCATATTTATTAATAAGGCTGCTAGGTTTAATTTTGAGTTTATATAGTCTGATTGAGGATTAATCTCAGCCCTTGATTGTATTTGATCCATCGGTAGAGAATTGCGGGACGTACTCACCTAAGATATGTGGACTCACCGGATGCAAATTCTCTCTCTCTCTATATATATATATATATATATATATATATATATATATATATATATATATATATATATATATATATATATTAAACAATAGGTTCATTATTACACACATCGTCCCTTTTCGTAATCCTCTCCCTGTGTACTTGAACGAAGTCGACCCCATTATTAAATTTGGGAAACGGTGATGGTTATGCATGTGGGGTATGTAGAGCAAGCTATCTATTTATATACTCCCTTCAATCCTATCCAAACTATCCATTTGCTTTTTAGAGGTCAAACTTTCAAAACTTTGATCATTTATAGATTGGAATACATAGAACTTTGAAAGACAGAAGTAATATATTTGGTTTTGTCACGGAAATATCTTTCATAAAATTATATTTTTTGTATAATAACTCTATTTATAAAAGAAGAAAAACGCGGTCAATGCCTTGCCTCGAAGACCACCCAAAAGCAAGTGTGTAACACCCGCAAATGTACCCTATTTTATAAGTAAAATATTTTACGGATACTTTTCAGCGAAATTTAGTTTTAATTTAGAATTTAATTTTCCGAGTCGAATTTAGAATTTCCGAGTTCGTTTTTGGATTTTTCGCGAGATTTCAAGTGAATCCCGTCTTAAGCCGTCTTTGACTTTTCTTGACTTTTTCCACTCACCTTTCATATACTCCTTTCTAACCCTAACCTAACTCACACAACTCAAACACTTCCTTCTTCTCTAAAAAACCCGAAACCCAATCTTCCATAATATTTCCAAGCTTAGATTCGTCATAACTCATTCGTTTCTCGCTCAAATTCACGTAAGTTCGTCTTATTCTTCCCCTCTCATCTTCCTCTATCCGTATTGGTAATAAAATTACCGTCTTTCTCGCTTATTAAATTATCCGTCTTTCTCAAGGTGAATGATATTCATCTTTTGTTATCTAATGGTAGGTGGAGACTTTCTAGAAATCTATTAAAGACGCGAAAAGGTAACGGTGAAGGGTTACTCGATATCATTTACGTGTTTTTAATGTGTTTTCTATGTTAGTAATCGTATTTAGAATAAGATTAGTAATCATAGGAATTGGGTTGTTGATGATAGTTGTTGTTAGTTGATAATTGATATGAGAATTGATGATTTATGATAATAGTTGATGATGGTTGAGTTTAGAACAAAATGGAGTTGTCTTGACCCAACTCACGGTCGTGAAACTCATGTCACGAGCGTGAAATAGTGGCTGACCATATACCCTTGCGTAACAGAGAGTTTCACGGGCGTGAAATACAAGTCACGGTCGTGACTTGTGCAGTTTCACTACACTGACCCCTTTTCGTAAAATGATCATATCTCCTTTGTTACTTGCTTGTTTTGGGCTTGTTACATCCCGTTGGAAACGTAAGAGGATAAGCTATCACCTCCATTTAGAATTTATGCATTTGTATGTCTAGAACTCTAGTTATGACCGTTTGAAGTGGACCCTTGTTTTAGTTGGTTGCCAAACAACGTTGTTTTGGAGAGGTGATCTATGTTTTTATTCATTATGCTTCATAAACTTGTTTTAATGCTTATGTATCATGTATTGATTCTTTTTTATCATAGTTAAGTTTATATAATTCCCTATTCTCATGTTTTATGACGGTTTTTTATATGTCCCACTTTGAGTCAGTTTTTACAAATGATACGGTTTGAGCACTATTTTGTTATGTGCTTTGCACTCTCATTCCCTTGGCTACCTCCACGTTCGTAAGGCTGGAATGTCGGAACGGGGATGTATCCTACTGCTTAATTGCATGTGTTAGTGGGCATACGACGACGTTGTTGGGAGGCGAACACTATGCGTTGATCGACCCGGCCGTCAAATGTTGTGTACTTGCGAGGTGGTGTTATTTGCATATAGCGTACCCCTTGTTATGAGGCTTGTGCTCTTTTCCGCCTCTTTCGTGAATTGTTCTACCGAATTTGGGGTACTCGGCGTCTATGATTGACCGAGTCTTGGATGTGGAACGTCTTACCACATGTCGAATCGGGAAATGTCTTATTCCGAGAGTCTGGCCAGATTTAGACTAGGACCGTATTATTATCGTCGTCCTACCGGGTGGAAATTAGTCTACATATACGAAATGTAGCATCGTGTATGCGTTCAGGGAAATGTCTTATCCCGTGGATGCCTTTTAATCATACTTGCCATGTACACGGTGCTAGTGCGTTTCATTTACCGTGAGAGATGTCGTCAATGTATTGTATGTTGGTTGGATGATAATATGATTGGTTTATTCGTGATCTTGGGATGACTTGGCATGGCATGTTTGTCGAGTCTCAATCTTATCAAACTTATACCGCTAACGGTGAGATGCAAGCCCTAGTGAGCGTATTCGGTTGCCTAATAGTGTCTTCCCCGAGTCTATCTATAGCATGATGGTTACGGATTGTACTTCATATAGCGATATCTTTACATATTGAATTGCCTATCTATTCTTATCGTACTTCACATGTATATCTATATATCCATGCTTCTACTTTTGTATTTCCCTTTATGTACGTTTGATGTGATATGGCTGGGAGAACCCGGAGTTACTCCCCACTGATTGTGGCGTTCATGTTTTTCATGGATGAACAGGTTGCTTGCATGGTTGGCTTTTTGCTTGTGGTATTTTGGGTTCGGGTGTGAGCTAGCGGGCGTTGTCCCTGGATGAAACATCTCTAGACGTTCATTAGCTAGATGTTAAATAACTTTGTCTTTTGTTAACATTTTGAGAGACTACGTCTCTTGTAGTATTTTATATTTGGTTTGTAATTACTGACATTCCTCGTATTTCTATCTTGCATTTATAAAGGTTTTTAAAATACCGTATTTCCGCTTTATAAATCACATGCTTGTTATGTTTTATTTCCGCATTCGCGAGGGTTGTCACAAAGTGGGTAGTTTCGATTGGATTGGAGGGAGTATATATAGATATGGCCCAGGCTGGTGGTCAGTGGTCTCAATCCAATCATTTCGCCCAAATCCAATCATTTCGCCTAAATCCAATCATCTCAATCCAATCTTGTGTCTATATATACATCCAGTCAAACAACGACGTATCAATCGTCTAAACAAGAAATCACTTTCATTTTGATCGAAATTAAGTTGTGGAATTATCGGGTCAATGATATTAAATCGGGTGGATCTTATATATATCATATCGGGTTACAGGAGGTCGACATCGATCGGGTCGGGTCGTTTCAGGCAGATCGATGCATGCATCATATCATCGATCATTATGCATATATATCGTATATATATCGATTAGGCATATATATATATGCCTAATCGATATATATGCATAATGATCGATGATATGATGCATGCATCGATCTGCCTGAAACGACCCGACGGGTCGTGTATATATATATCGATAATCGGTTACAGGCCGTTATCGGGTCGGGTCGAGTCGGTTTTGCTCGGGTTCGGGTCAGATCATATGGACTTGCGCCAGCTAGCTCTGAACACGCACAGATATATATTAGAGCAGCGCAAGCTACGTACGTAGACCTGGCAAAACCAAGCAACCCACCAAAATAACCCGAATTGTAGAATCTGGATATGACCCGAAACCCGAACTCGACCCGAAATCAACCCGCGTGTTTGTTTAGAACGGTAACTCATTCGACCCAAATTTAAATAACCCGACCCGAAAACACCTGATCCAGAAACCACCTGATGACCCGTAACCACCTGACCCAAAAGCGATCGACCCGAAGTAGTGAATGGCCCGATCCGTAACCACCCGAACATAAAATGACCCGATTTAAATGATGACCCAAAGTTACCCAATCTAGCTTAATAGTTATTTTGAAGTCACGAATACTAATATATTTTATTATACTTTGTATTACGTTAGTTTGATCTAAAAAAGATCCGACCCCAAAAAATGATACTTAATAATCACTAAAGATTTCTATCGATTTAAATTAAATGAACGAAAGAGAAAAAAGGAGCATTCCCGAAACAAAACGACCTAATCTCGGGTCGGATCAGTTTCAGGTTAGTGATTATAACCAATACCTGAAACAGATCGAAAATGACCCGATTCGAGAATCACTCGATCCAAAAACGGCCCGACTCGCGTGATATAATCTCATCCGTTTGACCCAGAAATGATCGACGACCCTCCCCGACCCAAACTAAACCGATAAAGTTACAAACCCGCCGAATCTAACCCGATCGGAATCTAACCCAAACCCGATCCGATTATTGACCCGTTTGCCAACTGGACTGGTGATATATATATAGGGGCGGGATCCCGTGTGAACTAAACTTCCAAACGAACCGTACGAACTAACCAAAAACGCATATTAATAGGCTAATAACCCAAAATTAAATAAACCCAAACAAAGATGACTTCTCTCTCACACATTCATATCCACTGTAAATGACTTTTCTATCACTCACTGAACCCCGCACACGCCACCGCCACTGTCCTGGCTGTCGTCGGAGACAATAATCTACCTCATCGTCTTAGCAGTCAGACTGGAACACTGTTGTCCTTCTTTGCTTCAGTTCGACTCGCACTCATCGGTGCCGGTAAGAGAATGAACGACGGTCGGTGAGAAACAACGACTATGACAACGCACATTCTTTTCCCTGTTCCTAACTACGATGGTGAGAAACAAATGTGAGTTTTCAATGGAGTTTTGGCGCTTGTCATCTTTTTAGTTTTGAGATTTAGATCTCAAATTTTACGTCGTTTGTAATGTGGCGGTCATAGGAGTGATGGCGAAGTGGTGGTCGTGGGTCTGCTAGGCGGCGGTGGTAAATGGTGGTGGTAGAGTGGCTCAGCACAGGGATGGGTGTTGGTGGTGAACTGGCTATTGAGGTGTGATCAATTATTGTTATCTATGGCTATTATTATAATCATTCATCAGAATATAAATAAGGATGTATGATTGATACAGTAATAAATAGGAATGTCTTAATGAAAACCCAAGTGGATACATAGGATAATATGTAACGGTAGGTTGAGATGGTTACTAAAAATCTAAATCTTAAGACGGGTTAAATACTACCAAGTGGTAGTAATATAAACAAAACTTTTGTATTTTTAAGGCAATTAAGAGGGTTTGGTATCTATTTTACCCGTCTTAAGATTAAGACGGATACTTACCGTCTAAAATGAGAATTTGTGATAAATTACTAATGAAAAAGTTACGTTACTAGTATAGAGGAGAAAATAATGATGAAAGAAGTACTTTTTATGTATAAAAACTAATCTTGTGTAGAAGTTGAATTAACTAAGGAGATCATTATCTTACTAACTCAAAATCCTGCATTATAATAACAACTTTAGGAGATTGGTATTATTTCATTTATATTGTGTCAAAATCCTACAAAAAGCTATAATTAAAATGAAATTCCATTTTTATGAAAACGACTAATTAACTCTTGAGTTAATTTAAACTTAAGAAGTGTATTTAGTAAGCAAAAAACTGTGTATCTAACAATTAAAAATAGTGTATCTAGCTATTTAGAGATATATATCTAGCAAGTTAAAAAGTGCGTATCTAGTAAGTTAAATAAGTGTATCTAGGAACTTAAGGAAATGTATTTCGCTAATTATAAAGATGTATCTAGCAATTTAAACAAGTGTATCTAAATAACTAAAGATATGTATCTAGCAACTTACACAAGTGTATGCACCTTGTTACAGAGATGTATCTAGGAATTTAAACAAGTGTATCCAAATAGTTAGATGTATGTATCTAGAAATTTAAAAGAGTGTCTCCACCTATTTAGAATGATGTATCTAGAAATTTAAACAAGTGTATCTAAATAGCTAAACATATGTATCTAGCAACTTACAGACGTGTATCCACCTAGCTAGAGGGATGTAGCTAGCAATTTAAACGACTGTATCTAAATAGTTAAAGGTATGTATATGACAATTTACAGAAGTGTATCTACCTAATTAGAGGGGTGTGTCTAGAAACTTAAACAAATGTATCTAAATAGCTAAAGAGTTTATCTAGTAACTTAATGTGATCAAACAACGGGGACTAAATTTAAGACGTGAAAGGTTTTAAGTTAAATTAGACGGTATGTTACAAGAAATTGGTACTCTAGCGTACAAGCTACTTGTTTACACATATTAGTTATTACTACACTACGTACGCAGATTAGTACTTTAGATATGCTATCAATTTGTGTATCC
>JAIUZE010069366.1:0-10437 GCA_022085475.1 Heliosperma pusillum
AGTCGCGTCGACTGATTCATAGTGTCCATGAACATCTTAAGCCAGGACTCACGTCCGAGCGTAGCACTTGGCATTGGGTCATCAGTATGGCCAGCCATTTGTTATTAGCAGTTATATCTGTATATAACGGATTCAAAAACTGTGAAAAGAAAATAAATATGATAAGTATTCATCGTTTTAATTTTGAGTCTAATGAAAAACTGTTTAATGCGATGACTCGTGCATTTATACAATTGACCTCCCTCAAGAATTATATAAATGATCCAAAGACTCAATTTCTGTAAATTGATAAGCCAACCTCTTGGCTAATTCTACTTTTAGAATTCCTGGTCGATAAATTTCTGTAAATTCTATCTTTAGTCCATCATAATCACGAGATATTACTCGTACTATAATGTTGAGATAAAAATAGGTCAACCCTCACTACTTACCCAACGTAGAAGGGGTCATATTATGACTTCCGACGAAGAAGGGGTTCATAGTAGTTTTCCCTATAAAGACTAGTCTCAATTTTATTTATAGGGGAAGGTCCCATCATCTTAACTTTAATTCATTTTAAGTGAACGAATGTCTAGCAACTCGAGAATGATTTAAACTAAGGTGATGGCCCTAAAAGCGAGTGACATCTGTATGTCCATGATTAAAATATTCAACCTATATGAATCATTTTACCTATATGAATCATTTTACATGCATTTTATTAGTTTAGGTGGTTTGGTTTAGGCGGAAAATGATGCAATTATCTATCATGTGATGGAAAGTAAACGAGAATGAAAAACGTAAAAGGAAAAACATGTCCTAGTGTGGCCTATCCTACCAAAAAGAATGAAATACAACTTGGAATCCAACTGATTGGACCCTCAAAGCTTGACTTGATCACCCTTCTTGGTCCATGTAGCGGGAGTGAGCTCCAATCTTCATCTTTAGTCTTCTTTGAAATTACAACAAATAAAATTTACATTGATCCTATTTATTACATACTAATTTCTAAACCCAAAACTAAAAAAAATGGAGATTCGAGATCTCAAAATACATCCAAGACTATGTTACAATCATTACGGTAACACAATCTACTAAGGCCACACTAAGTTACAACTGGTTGTAAAAATACGTTAAAAATTCATTCAAACAATCCAAAACAAATTATAAAAGCACCAACTAAGATAAAACATGCAAGACATAATACATTTATTACAATGTTTTATTATCCAAACCACCCTTTTAACATAGATTATAATTATGTAGTGATTCTGTAATTACCACATTAATTACAATCTCGATTCATTTTACTGATAAAATGAACCATCCTAAAACATTTCAAACTGCTTTAAAATGTAAGATATTTAGCATATGTGAACCGTTTCACATTAATTATACACAATCCGAATGATGTACAATTAAAGGCCCAAAAAAAACTTTGAATACGGCAGAAAAAAAAAAACAGTAAATTTTTTTCGGTAGAAATTTTTTTTTCGGCAAAAATGGTCCTTATCGACATAATAGGGAAAAATTAATATCCTTTCAAATGATAAACTCATTCAACATCATTTCCATTTTCATTTTAATCAAATCTTTATTAAATTAAAACATCTACAAATCTATTGTATGTTATTTTAACAGATTAAAGATAACAAAAATAAATCTACATGAAAACGAATACGAAAGGAAATACAAATCTGTAAGTTGCTCGATCGCTCGATCGAGAAGAAATTAAACAATTAAGTCTCTCGATCGTAAAGAAAACGTGTCGATCGAGTATACTGTTTACTCGATCGACTAATTCTTCCTAGTCGACAAACAGGGACCTCGATCGATTATAAAAAGCACTCGATTGAGACACTAAACTCTTCGATCGAGCGAATCAAGCTTATCGATCGACCTACAATTTGAGAAAACCAAAACTGCTCGATCGAGACACACGAGAACTCGATCGAGACAAAAACTCTCAAAAACCTCTCGATCGAGACACTCAAGTCCTCGATCGAGACAAACACACAGCAGGAAAAACCAGTTTCGTTTTATGAAATCAAAATTAAAACAATTTCGTGGCCTATGCTCTGATACCACTTGTGGGAAATCGGTATTACCACAATACAATTATTATAGGATTATAACGAAAAAGCAGTAACTTGATTATGCGAGTCATAAACGAAAACAAAGAAAAGAATAGAGATTTAGAAATCAACCTCCGGTCCTAGCAATAGGCGTAAAGAAAAGAGATATCAAGGTAGATATCCTCCTAATCGTTGCACCCAAGATGCTCCGAGAAATACCCTTTTCTTTTGCTAGAAAGAGAACCTCTTACACGATCTCACTGATGAGAAGGAGGTTTTGTGTTTTTTGTGAAAAGTTACTGTTAACCGTTTCTTTTTGTGATGTGTGTCTGATAGATGGAGGCTCAAGTGAGAATCAATTAGGTTTAGAATTTTCTTCCTCTGCCCTCTAGTCTCACTGCTCCTTAGTAGGTTTTATATGGGGAGATTTTGTCTCCTCAAAATAACTACCCATTGACTAAAAACCGAGTGTATCTGGATACTTTCGTTGTTGGTCATTTTAGCTTCCAATATAATGTAATATATTATAATCGTCGTTTGTCATGGACCGATATCATTATAATCATAGTTATAAATCCGTATATTTATATTTGCCAATAATTATAACGGTTTATATATATTAGCTCACATTATATACAACAATTAAATATAACATTTTATATCCAATTTACGAATTACAGTTAATTTTCGTCTCGCTAACTTTATTTAATCGTTATTAAATAATCGTCTCATCATCAACATTGACTAACCTTTTAGTCAAATAAACTGACTAACCTTTTAGTCATATAATAGGGCATCAATATGATTATTTTCTCAAATAATCACATCTCTCAAACACATCCTTTAGATGTGACTTTTAGGGACCAGTTGATCACCGCCATCTGTATGACAATAACGTCAAACTTATCTAGCAAGCCAACCGTTATTGATAAACGTTAATCAACTGATAATTATACAAAGTATACCCTGTGAACCTACAGAGATTTATTTATGTTATGGCACTAACTGTGGAGGACACTGGCTCCAACACTATTGCGGGTTCTATCTTTCCCGCTAATCTCCTTAAGTTTCCTTTAGGAGAGTTCGATATAATCCTAGGTATTGATTGGTTAGCATTGTACCATGCTAGGTTCGAGTGTCGTGATCAAAAGATTTATTTAAAGAGTCCTTTAGGAGTTAGAATAACCTATAAGGGATCTCATCCCCGAAAAGGTGTGTCTTTGATTTCCGCTATGAAATTGGTGAGTAAGGTAAGAAAGGGTCACCAAGCATATTTGTGTATTGTGACTTCTTCAACTACCTCTTTGCCAAATATTGAAGATGTGCCTATTGTTCGTGAATTTGTTGATGTATTCCCTGAAGATTTGCCCGGGATTCCTCCCGAGCGTGATGTTGAGTTCTCTATTGATCTTGTACCTGGTTCTGGACCCATAGCCAAAGCTCCTTACCGTATGACTCCGACCGAGTTGAAAGAATTAAGGAAGCAGCTAGATGATATGATTGAGAAGGGTTTTATTTGACCAAGCGCCTCGCCTTGGGGTGCTTCCGTCCTTTTTGTGAAGAAGAAAGATGGTTCTATGAGGCTTTGTATTGATTATCACGAATTGAATCGGATTACAATCAAGAATAGGTATCCTTTGCCGAGGATAGAAGATTTGTTTGATAAGCTAAAGGGTGCTTCTACTTTTTCCAAGATTGATTTGAGATCCGGTTATCACCAAATTCCCGTTCGTGATGTTGATATTCCGAAGACCGCTTTTAGTACAAGGTATGGTCATTATGAGTTCAAGGTGATGCCATTTGGATTGACGAATGCTTCCGCTATTTTTATGGACCAAATGAACCGCACATTTAGTGAGTATCTTGACAAGTGTGTGGTGGTGTTCATTGATGATATTCTTATTTTCTCCAAGTCCGAAGAAGAGCATGCTATTCATCTAAGGACTATTTTGGGCGTTCTTCGTCGTCAGAAGTGGTATGCTAAATTCTCCAAGTGTGAATTTTGGTTACCTAAGGTGTCCTTTCTTGGGCATGTGATTTCTAAAGAAGGTGTTATGGTGGATCCTTCGAAGATTGAAGCTGTGGTGGATTGGAAGAGTCCGACCGATATTAGAGAGATTCAAAGTTTTCTTGGATTAGCTGGTTATTACCGTAGATTTGTCAAGGATTTCTCTAAGCTTGCTAGACCGATGACCCAGTTGTTGAAGAAGGAAACCAAGTTCCTATGGAATGAAGCTTGTGAAGCTGCGTTTCAAGAGTTAAAGAAGAGGTAACTACGCTTCCGTGTTGACTTTGCCGGAGATGGTGTAGACTTTGAGTCCTATTGTTGCTTCAAAACGGAATTGGGGTTGTGTTCTTTGCAAATGGAAAAGTGGTGGCGTAGCTTCAAAACGTTGAAGAGTTCATGAAGTGAACTATCCTACTCAATCGATTTGGAATTGGCCGCCGTTGTTTCATCGCTTTAAGTGTGGGAACATTGACTTATGCGAGTTCATGTCGTATATTCACCGATCACAAAAGTTTGAATTACGATTTACTCAAAAGAGTTGAATATGAGACAAAGAAGATGGTTGGAATTGGTGAACGATTATGATTTTGAGTTGTTGTATCATGAAGGGAAGGCTAATGTTGTTGCCGATGCTCTTAGTAGGAAAGCTTCTCATGCATTGAATGATATGCGGGTATTACCCGATGATCTTTGTGCTGAGTTTAGAAAGTTGAAATTGGAATTCGTGGAGCGTGGATTTGTTTATGTTGGTGCTATGACTGCCGAACCTGTTTTTCTCTGTGAGATCCGCGAAAGTCAAGTTAATGATCTTACCTACAAGTCTATTCAAGCCAAACTTCTTGAAGGTAAAGCTAAAGATTTCAAGTTTGATGATGAAGGTGTTCTTCGTTTCCATGGCCGTTTATTTGTTCCTAATGCTCTTGATCTGAGGAAGCGAGTTCTTGATAAAGCTCACCTTTCCCCTTATTCTATTCACCCCGGAGGTGATAAGATGTACAAAGACTTGAAGCTACAATTTTGGTGGCCGAACTTGAAGGGCGATGTTGTATCTTATGTTGGAAGATGTCTTACTTGCCAACAAGTGAAGATTGAACACAAGAGGCCCGAAGGATTGTTACAACCTTTGGATATTCCGCTATGGAAGTGGGAATCTATTTCTATGGATTTTGTTATGGCTTTGCCGAGGACCATTGGAGGTAAAGATGCCGTTTGAGTTGTTGTTAATCGTTTGACCAAGTGTGCTAGATTTATTCCGATCAAAGAAACCTGGAGTTTAGACCGTCTAGCGAAAGCCTATGTTGATGAGATTGTTAGATACCATGGCGTTCCTAAGGTGATCATATCCGACCGAGATCCGAGATTTTGTTCGAGATTTTAGAAGGCTTTACAAGAAGCCATGGGTAGTAAGTTGTTGATGAGTACCGCATTTCATGCCGCTACCGATGGTCAGACCGAGAGGACTATTCAGACTTTAAAAGACTTGCTTAGGGCTTGTGCAATCGACTTCCAATCTAGTTGGGAAAAGAGTCTACCGTTGGTGGAGTTTTTTTACAACAACAGTTATCATGCATCGATCAAGATGGCTCCTTATGAAGCACTTTATGGAAGGAAATGTCGGAGTCCTATATGTTGGAATCAATTGAGTTATGTTCGTGACTTAGGCCCCGATGTTCTTGTTGAGACTATTGATAATGTGAAGGTCATTCGTGATAGAATGAAAGCCGCTCAAGATCGACAAAAGTCTTATGCTGATATCCGAAGAAGGCCGTTAGAGTTTGAAGTTGGGGATAAAGTGTTTTTGAAAGTATCTCCAATTGAGCCCGAAATACATTGGACCCTTTGATATTGTGAAAAGGATTGGTGCCGTTCCTTACAAGTTGGATTTGCCCCCGAAATTGGCTAAGGTTCATGATGTATTCCATGTTTCTCAATTGAGAAAGTATGTTAGTGATCCAAGCCATGTCTTTCAAAAGGAAATGCCCGAGCTTGAACCGAATTTGTCCTTTGAAGAGAAGCCGATCCGCATCCTAGATCGCAAGGAAAAGAAGTTGAGAAGTAAGGTGGTTCCTTTAGTGAAAATCTTGTGGATGCCAATGTCGAAGAAGAGACTTGGGAAACGGAAGCTTCTATGCGTAGTAAATATCCAAGCCTATTCGATTAAGGTATGTTTCTTTCGCTCAAGTTTCGAGGGCGAAACTTTTTAAAAGGTGGGGTGATTGTAACACCCGCAAATGTACCCTATTTTAATAGTAAAAATATTTTACGGATAATTTTCAGCGAAATTTAGTTTTAATTTAGAATTTAATTTCCCGTGTCGAATTTAGAATTTCCGAGTTCGTATTTGGATTTTTCGCGAGATTTCAAGTGAATCCCGTCTTATGACGTCTTTGACTTTTCTTGACTTTTTCCACTAACTCTCCTCATTCTCACCCTAACCTAATTCACTCACACAACTCAACTCTTTCTTCCTCACTAAGAAAACCCAAAGAAAACCTAGCTTCCATTTTTTATCCGTCTTATAATCGTCATAACTCTCTCATTTCTCGCTCAAATTTACGTAAGTTTGTCTTATTCTTCCCCTCTGATCTTCCTCTATCCGTATTGGTAATAAAATTACCGTCTTTCTCGCTTTTCAAACTTTCCGTCTTTCTCAAGGTGAAGTATATTCATCTTTTATTAACTATTTGTAGGTGGTGACCTCCAAGATCCCGACAAAAACTACTTCTTGATTGAAGAGGACCTTGACGCGGAGTAAAGACGCATAAAGGTAACGGTGAAGGGTTACTCGATATCACTTACGTGTTTTACGTGTTTTCTATGCTAGAAATCGTATTTAGAATATGATTAGTAAGCTTAGAAATTGTGTTGATGATGATACTTGTTGTTTGTTGAGAATCGATATGAGAATTGATGATTTATGTTGATAATCGATAATTGTTAAATGTTGATCCTTAATTGAAATGGTGATTTTCGTGCATTATAGACCCCAGCCGGCCGACCGGCAGCCGGTCAGCCCACTGGCTGGGGCAGTGGCTGTATAATATTGCATGTTACGTAAATGTTTTAACATAAAATGGATCTCAGCCGGCCGACCGGCAGCCGGTCAGCCGACCGGCAGCCGGTCAGCCGACCGGCTGAGACACCCCTACCTTTCCCTTGTTTTTCTTATATGCCCTTGGTCCCAGCTGGGTAGCCGGCAGCCGGTCCCCTTGACCGGCTGGGACACACTATATTTTCACTTGGTTTTTCATATGATACTTGGCGTCAGCCGGGTGGCCGGCAGTCGGTCCACCTGACCGGCTGGCTCCTGCTGGACTTTGCTTGTAATTCTTGTTTACGATTTCATTTATGATATTTCCGATGGTTCATTTATCGTATAAATTTACATAATGTCTTTAAATATTAATGTTTCGAATATATGATATTTCATTCGCTTGTATCGCATGTTTTGTGACGGTTTTTAGTATGTCCCACTTTGAGTCGGTTTTTACAAATGTTACGGTTTGAGCACATATTGTATGTGCTTTGATACTCTCATTCCCCTTGGCTACCCCACGTTCGTAGGCTGGAATGTCGAAACGGGGATGTGATCCTTACTGCTACTTGCAGTGTTAGTGGGCATACGACGACGTTGTTGGGAGGACGAAGCTTTGCGTTGATCGACCCGGCCGTCAAATGTTGTACGTGGAGGTGGTTGTTATTGCATGTAGCGTACCGTTGTTATGAGGCTTGTGCTCTTTTCCGCCTCTTTCGTGAACTGTCGAACCGAATTTGGGGTACTCGGCGTCAATGATTGATCGAGTCGTGGATGCGAAATGTCATCGCATGTCGAATCGGAAAATGGATTATTCCGAGAGTCTGGCCAGGTTTAGACTAGGACCGGATATTTATATCGTAGTGCTACCAGGAGGAAATTAGTCCACATATACGAAATGAATTGAATCGTGTATGCGTTTAGGGAAATGCTTATCTCGTGGATGCCTTTTAATCATACTTGCCATGTACACGGTGCTAGTGCGTTTCATATACCGTGAGAGATGTCGTCTTTGTGTCGTTGTGTTTGGATGCGTGATTACATGATTGATTATTCATGATCATTGCATGACTTGGCATGGTTTGTTTGTCGAGTCTCAATGTTATCAACACGTATACCGGCTAACGGTGAGATGTAAGGCCTAGTGAGCGTATTCGGTTGCCTAAGAGTGTCTTCCCCGAGTCTTTGATAAAATGAATGGATTCGGACTTGTACTTCATATGCTCTTATCATTATATATTGAATTGCCTATCTATCCTTATCGTATTTCACATGTATATCTATATATGCATGCTTCTACTTGTGTATTTCCTTTTATGTACGTTTAATGTGATATGGCTGGGAGAACCCGGAGTTACTCCCCACTGATTGTGGCGTTCATGTTTTTCATGGATGAACAGGTTGCTTGCATGGATGGCTTTTTGCTTGCTATTTTGGGTTCGGGTGTGAGCTAGCGGGCGTTGTCCCTGGAAGTTTCACCTCTCGACGATATTTTAGCTAGTTGCTAATCACTTTGACATTGTTAACCTTTTGAGAGACTACGTCTCTTGTTGTAATATTTTTCGTACTTTGGTTTGTAATATTTGACATACCTCGTATTTTCTATCTTGCATGTATAAAGGTTTTTGAAATACCGTATTTCCGCTAATTAAATCGCATGCTTGTATGTTTTTATTTCCGCATTCGCGAGGGTTGTCACATAATAACATTGGTTGTATTAAGTAATAACCGTTGTTATTTCTCAATATTATTATTTTTTTAATTAAAAGATATTGCATTACAGTCCACACCCGTGAATAAATAACAGCAGAACAACTGTAACAACAGAAACAACAACAGAATAAGCATGGCCACTGTATACTGAATGACCCCATAACCTAGTCTAAGTCTCTCTATAAATACAGCCTCAAAACCCCTCCTTTAAATATTACATAACCCTAATTAATTACTCCAAAAAGTAACATCATCAATGGCAGCAGTTAACCTTCCCAACGATGAGACGACCCTTATAAAACTGATTGCAGATGAGGAGGAGGCTCTTGCCGTATTTCCCGCTGATCATCACCCATTGATTGAAGCATCCATTGAACATCAAAGGGGTTATTGGATTAAGAGGCTTGAAGCAGTTCGAATTGTCAACCAAGCGTCGTCATCATCATCGTCGTGTGGCTACCCTCGTCAACCTGATACTCGCAGGTTGGATGCCGCAAGAGATATGTTGAGCTGTACCCGTCCTACCTTATCTCCAAATGCAAGATGTGTACTTGCATGCATTGAATCTGTTATTGCAAAATACGAGGTTAATGATCCGGAAGTCATTAGTATTATCAATATTGTTCCGGATTGTTGGTGGCAGTGTGAGAAAAGCTTTTTACTATTAACCGGAATTGTTCCGGATTATTTAAAATCTTTATTTATTTGATGTCGGATGAATGTAATGTACTGTAATATAAAATCTACGTTATTCCTAATGAAATAATCAATGAGAAAGAATGTTATTTAAAGTGTCAGAATTGAAAAAGTGATAAATGTGGGGTGGGTGATAAGTAATAAGTGATAAATGAGGGGTAGTTTGGTCAATGAAAATAACCATTTGTCAATAAAACGTAAGCGAGACGATAAATAACAAAAACCGTAAAGATAATGGAAAATACGAGGTTATTAATCCGGAAGTCATCAGTATTATCAATATTGTTCCGAAATCACCTGATCCGAAACCACCTGATGACCCGTAACCCCGACCCAAAAGCGATCGACCCGAAGTATTGGATTGCCCGATCCGTAACCGGCCACCCGAACAGAAAATGACCCGATTCAAATGACCTGAAGTTACATACCCAATAATCGCTTAATAGTTATTTTGAAGTCATCCCCAGACGAATTTGATAGAATTATATAGATATATATATGAATATTATATATATATATATAGTAGAGATATAGATATATATATTATACTCTGTATTACATTAGTTTGATCTAATTAAAAGTGATCCGACCCGAAAATGATAATTTGTGACAACCCTCGCGAATGCGGAAAATAAAACATAACAAGCATGTGATTTAAATAGCGGAAAATACGATGTTTTTAAAACTTTTTACATGCATAAAGAGAAGTACGAGGAGTGTCAAATATTTACAAACCAAAGTATGAAATATACTACAACAAGAGACGCAGTCTCTCGAAATGTTATTAATATCAAAGTGATTAGCAAACTAGCTAATAAACGTCTAGAGGTGTTTCATCCAGGGACAACGCCCGCTAGCTCACACCCGAACCCAAAATACCACAAGCAAAAAGCCATCCAATCAAGCAACCTGTTCATCCATGAAAAACATGA